>CAUYLG010026128.1:0-65837 GCA_963573385.1 Cacajao melanocephalus | reverse complement strand
TTCTCTTCTGGCTTGTAGGGTTTCTGCTGAGAGATGTGCTGTAAGTCTGATGGGCTTCCCTTTGTGGGTAACCCAACCTTTCTCTCTGGCTGCCCTTAGTATTTTCTTCTTGATTTCAACCCTGGTGAATCTGACGATTATGTGCCTTGGGGTTGCTCTTCTTGAGGAATATCTTTGTGGTGTTCTCTATATTTCCTGGACTTGAATATTGGCCTGCTTTGCTAGGTTGGGGAAGTTTTCCTGCATAATATCCTGAAGAGTATTTTCCAGCTTGGATTCATTCTCTCCATCACATTCAGGTGCACCTATCAAACGTAGATTAGGTCTTTTCACATAGTCCCATATTTCTTGAAGATTTTGTTCATTCCTTGTTACCCCTTTTTCTCTAATCTTGCCTTCTCATTTTATTTCATTGAGTTGATCTTCGACCTATGATATCCTTTCTTCTGCTTGGTTAATTTGGCTGTTGAAACTTGTGCATGCTTCGCGAAGTTCTCGTGTTGTGTTTTTCAGCTCCATCAATTCACTTATATTCCTGTCTAAGTTGGCCATTCTCGTTAGCATTTCATCAAATCTTTTTTCAAGGTTCTAAGTTTCTTTGCATTGGGTTAGAACATATTCTTTTAGCTCAGAGAAGTTTCTTATTACCAAACTTCTGAAACCTGATTCTGTCAATTCATCACACTCATTCTCCATCCAGCCTTGTTCCCTTGCTGGTGAGGAGTTGTGATCCCTTGTCGGAGGAGAGGCGTTCTGGTTTCAGATGTGTTCATCTTTTTTGCACTGGTTTCTTCCCATCTTTGCTGATTTATCCACCTGTCATCTTTGTAGTTGTTGACCTTCAGATTGGGTCTCTGAGTGGACGTCCAGTTTGTTGATGATGAAGTTATTTCTTTCTGTTTCTTAGTTTTCCTTCTAATATTCAGGCCCCTCTGCTGTAGGACTGCCGAGGTCCACTCCAGGCCCTGCTTGCCTGGGGATCACCCGCAGCTGCTGCAGAACAGTAAAGGTTGCTGCCAGTTTCTTCTTCTGCTATCTTTGTCCCAGAAGGATACTTGCCAGATGTCAGTCTGAGTTCTCCTTTATGAGGTGACTCTTTGGATATACGGGGGTCAGGGAGCTGCTTGAGGAGACAGTCTGTCCTTTATTGGAGTTCACGTGCTGAGCTGTGAGCTCTGTTGTTCTATTCAGAGCTACTTGGCACGTATGTTTAAGTCTGCTGCAGCAGAACTCATAAACCCCTTTTTTTCCCCCAGGTGCTCTGTCCTGGGGATTTACGGCTTTATTTATGAGTTTCTATTGTGCTGCTGCCTTTTTTCAGGGCTGCCCTGCCCTGCCAGGAGGCAGCCTAGTCACTGCCTACAGAGGCTTTGCTGAGCAGCTGTGAGCTCCACCCAGCTGCCATGTGAACTTCCCTGCAGTCCTGTTTATACGGGTATAGTTAGATCTGCCTCAGCAATGGCGGCCCACCTTTATAGTGGCAGACTCTCTCTATAATAGCGGGCTGCCTCAGCAATGGTGGACTACCTCCATAGTGGTGGACTGCCTCAGTAATGGCGGACACCCCTCCCCCACAGAGCTGGACCGTCCCGGGTTCAGCTGTGCTTGCTGTGAATCTCTCAATCCAGAACATTTCAGATTGCTGTTTTTTTTGTGGGGGTGGGACCAGCCGAGCCAGATCACCTGGCTCCCTCCCTCAGAGCCCTTTTTTATGAGTTGAACGGGTGACTCTGTGTCTCAGGGGTTCCAGTTGCTGTTGAAAAGGCACCGGGATCTGTGTGATTTGCCATGCAGCGACCCACTGCACCGGCTGAAACAGCCGCGCTGAGATTCGTGGTGCTTTTCTGCCCAAGAATCTCCTGGTCTAGCTCCCTGTTTCAGTCCCCCTTTTTTTTAATCAGTTGAATGGGTGACTCTCTATGCCAGGAGCTCCAATCTCTAGGTAAAACAGCACCCAGACCCATGTATTCTGTGTGGAGAACCGCTCCACCGGCCAAAACAGCCGCGATGGGGACCCATGGGGCTCCTCTGCCTGCGAATCTCCTGGTCTGTGGGCAATAATCTGGAAATGTGGCATCCACTCACCCTCCACGCTTTCGCTGGGAGCTGCAATCCTAAGCTGCTCCTAATCGACCATGTTGGATCTGTCCTCCCGTTCTGATTATTATCTAAAGTTGTCAGTAGTAAAAAGAAAAAGTTTAGGCAAACATAGTTTACCCAAACTATGAAAAGAGTAGAACATGAGAGGGAAGGAAAACTAGCACATCCATAAAGAACAAAGGAGCAAATTATTAGGAAGAAGGAAAATTAGAAAGAAGAGTCATTCCCAAAAAAGTTAGTAAATCTAGCCCTCTCACTAATATACTCTTCTTAACACTTTTTGAGTAATTCACAATAAAAACTGGTTCAATCTGAAAACAGTACTTTTCTTACTCTAAAGCAATTGATACTGCGTTGAAGTAATGCCCTAGAATAGAAAAATAAAATAAAATGTTCCTTGGGTCAGACTGACAGGGCCAATCTGAAAGCACAGTCTGTATCATTCATAAGTGAGTCTTTACTGGTCATGGAAGGCTGCACCCATATTCTTAGGGTAACATCCA
The DNA here is from genome assembly GCA_963573385.1 of Cacajao melanocephalus. Taxonomy (NCBI): domain Eukaryota; kingdom Metazoa; phylum Chordata; class Mammalia; order Primates; family Pitheciidae; genus Cacajao; species Cacajao melanocephalus. Next base: position 63,234 of record CAUYLG010026128.1, on the reverse strand, counting down.
ATTGTGCTATGATTATGCAGACCCACTAGAGTATCACAAAAATATATGTATCTTTCTATATTTCTGTATTTAGGTCAAAATTTTACAAATTAAAAAGTGAATGGCTCTACTGTGAGAATTATAGACAAAGACACAATTGAAAGCCAGCTTGCTTTTGCATACTTCATTATTTATTATAAAAAGTAAAACATGGCAGGAACAACCAAAACCGACTGGTTAAGTAGAAACAGGTCATTTTTAGAAACTTGTTTTTAGTCCTATATAATTGAGCAGCATAATATCCTCAGGATTGTTCTGGCTGGTTGCTTCTGCTTCTGAGGAAGCGCAATCTTTCTAGAAAAGCAAACTTAAAGTTCAGGGTGTAACTGTCATTTTTATCAATACTGAGTTTATCTCATTGACCTCCTGAATCTAATCATGAATAAGCTTAAGCCACATTGAATATATATATCTATACCTATACATATATATAGATATAGATATAGATATAGATATAGATGTTTCAAACATCGAAAACTCTGGGTTAAAGTAGAAGAAAAGGAGGTCGGTTTGGTGACGTTATATTAAGCCTGAGATGACCAGAAAAAAAAAAGAGATATTTTGTATTCAAGTGGGAGGCTCCAAGCGGGTCCTGGAAATGGTGTAGGGGCTATTTTCAAATGTTTGCCTTCATCTCAAATGTCATTTATATAGCCAAGTGATGCTGTCTTCTGAAATAGTGACTACGTGTACACACAACCCATAGCATATTTAAGGCGCAAAATCACTGTTTAAGAAGTCAGTCATAAGTTCTACTATCTAGAAAACAGCAATATTCCACTCATCAGAATACTAGATTGAGGAATCTTAATTTGAGCTCATTTTTGCATCCTTAGGTACGGCCTCCTGCTTTTTAATAGGGTGTGGTGCAGAAAAACAAATAGCACATGTTCTCACTTTTAAGTAGGAGCTAAATAATGTATACACATGGAAACAGAGTGTGGGATGGTAGACAACGGAGACTGAGAGAGTTGAAGGGTGAGAGGAGGTGAATGATGGGAGGTTGCTTGATGGGTACAATCCACATTGCTCCAGTGATGAAGGCACTGAAGGTTCTCACTTCACCACAGTGCAATATGTCAATGTAGCAAAATTGCAGTTGTACCGCATGAATATATACAAATAAAAAATTAAAAGGTGTGGCATAGGAGTGACAAGGAATCTCACCAACCATGCCCTCCACCAAAAAAAAAAAAAAAAAAAAAAAAAAAATTGATACTATTTGTAGCCTGTGTGGGTAGGAAAGAGGCAAGAGATTTCAGGAGAGGAAGAAAAACAGCCCTTCACAGATAGCTGACTCAATACTTTACTACAGGAATTTCCTCTCTTGATCTTTGTCTAGTGTTGCCTTAGGAGGTCAAAGAGTATTCACAATAAAGTCCTGAAGATTATCAAGGTCTCAACCAGAGGGAGTGAGGGCTAGTGTCACTGTCAGACTGAGTTTTCTGTGCACTGTGCTATGTGAGAAAGCCCACAGCAACAGGGCTGTGTTAGTTTGCATATCTGCAGAACTGCTGTGCAGTCTTAAAGGAGACTTAGCACACGAGAAAGCAAAGGGAGCAAAACAGGCCCTTCAGGAATGTGCTGTGCTCCCTGCAGAAGATGAGGATGCTTATCCTGGAAGGATAAAGTAAAGCTTGAGTACCAGTATCTAGGACATGGTACATTTTTTAAAACGAACTGCAGTATGTTTAAGATGGCTGAAAATTCTGACAGTCTTCTTATCAAGAGGTGGGGTCTCTGTCCGTACTCTTCCCTTGAGTCTTGGAGAGCTCTGTGTCTGCTTGATCAATACAGCATGAGAAAAAGGATGCTGTGCCGATTTCTCGGCTCAGGCACTAAGTGACCAGTAACTTCCATTTCTGTTTCTTGGCATACTGTCTCTAGGAACCCAGCATCCAAGCTGGGAAGAAGCCTCAGAAGCCCATAAAAGGTCCACATGTGAAGCAAATTAGTTCCCTGGCTAGCAGTACACCTGAGTTTCCAGCCACGGGCCAGCACCCAACTCAGCAGCCAGGTGAGGGGACTATCAGGGTGATAGATGGATACCACCAGCCCTAGTCAAGCTGCCCCAAGCAGAGATGCACTGTTCGATAACCAAGTCAAAGATACGATGAGCTGTTTATTTTGGAAACAGGAGCAGGGGAAAGTACAGCTATTAAAAGAGATTATACAGTAAGTACTGTCTGAAGTTGGAATAAATAATAATGTAACATTTATTATGTGGAGAGGGAACTTACAATTATTTAATAACAAGAATTTATTGCCATGCTCGAAAAGACTGAAAATGACTGCTTTTATGTCAGAGGAAAACATTTTAGTTTATATAACTAGTCAAGTACGTTATAGAGTACTAAAAGTACTACATATGTATGTATACATGCACACACACATATATGTATAGCTATACACATACGTTGTAATTGTTATCAGCATCATTTTCAAATGCAAAACATGTTTGCAACTAAACTTTGAGAGAAACCGATTATGTTTATGTTCTCCTTAGGCCTTTTGAGTAAAAGAACCACCAGGAACCTAAGAGGCATCATTGAAAGTCACCAGCACAGAGACCACATAGGGTTTTGAAGATCAAAGTAGCATATGCAGACTCCACTGACTTCTGATGTTAAATCAAAACATGAAAGCCTTTTTTTATTTTTGAAAAACTCTATTGGCTTCTGTCAGAGAAATTTGTATAACTTTCCTCTTTCTCTGTGTTAATTATTAGACGTATTTGCATAAAAAGGGGATCTTTATTTTTAAGAGTTCATCAGTTTTTGCTGTTTATTCCTCACTTAGGGTAATAATCCAGTATCTGATATATAGCAGCAAGAGGATATAAACTCTTAAAAGACAAAGACCTCGTTTTTATGCCAACAATTCAAATAATATTTTTGAAGTCAATCATAAGATTGATGGTATGCAAATAATATTGTCTGCAACATATTTTTCCACATATTCCAAGATTTTTTCAAAGTGTTTGCTACTAACAAAGTACTCAGAGGAAATGAGAAACAGTTTATCTAGCAAATGTCAAGATATATTATCAAGAAAATCACATATAATTGGAATGTGGCAAAGTAGGTCACGTGTCACCTAAAGGTTCACATCATTTTTAACCAACATTTGTGAAAACAAATAATTCTTTTGTGACCATGGAAAAGTCCCAAACTGGGCACATGCCTTTTTATAATAATGTGTCATTGAAACTTGCTTCTTTTCCAGAAGTAATTCAAGGTTTTTGTTTGCACCTCAATAATTTTCTTCCAAATGCATTGAGAGACCAAAATGATGATTTCTTAGTTTATATCCATAGGACTACCTTCAATGTACAGTGTCAAAAATTTATAATGCACAAATATTAAAGAACTGCTGAGAAGATTTTAAGTATTAATCTTTCAGTTACCATTCAAAATATCTTGTTTATTCTAAATAGTAAGATACTATTAATATCGATTAATTTGTTCGCATACATGACTTTGCTTGGCTCTTCAAAAATCTTGTGAGGAAAACAGAGAAGATGCTACTAACCCTATGTTTTAATTTGAAAATTAAGAGAAGTTAGATTACTTATAAGTCACGTGACTAGGTAATGTTGCATCTGGGTCTAGACTTCAGATATTCTGGCTTTTGGGCTCAGTATATGCCCATAATATTATGCATATGACACAGTTCAGATATTTGTCTCTTTCAAATCTCATGCTGAAGTGTAATCCTCATTGTTGGAGGCAGAGATTACATTTCAATACGTAATGTAAGGAATTACATTATATTACCGATTCCCTGGTGGAAGGTGTTTGGATCAAGGGAGCATATTCCTCTTGAATGGCTTAGAGCCATCCCCTTGGTGATGAGTGAGTTCATGTGAGATATGGTTATTTAAAAGTGTGTGGCACCTTCTGCCTCACTTGCTCCCACTCTCGCCACGTGAAATTCCTACTCCCATTTCACCTTCCACCATAATTGTAAGAAGACGAGCAGATATTGATGCCATGCTTGTACAGCCTGCAAAACTATCCACCAGTTAAACTTCTGTTCTTTATAAATTACCCAGCCTCAGGTATTCTTCTAGAGCAACACAAGAAAGACCTAATACAGTATGTTAAAAAGATCCTTGGAATACCCATGAGAAAAGTAAACTAAGCAAGTAACAAAATCGTAACAAAAATACACTTCCCTATATAAAAATGTTACAATCATCATTAGCCTGAATCAACTGTAAAGACATTAATTAGGAGAGGTTTCTCTTGTTTTGAAGATGATAACAGTTAGTTCATAGCTAGCATGGGTATTTTGAAATTATGAAACTAATACCACTCAAAAATCTGACATTTATATTTTGGTTTTAGATGCCCTAAAAGATACGTCAAGATGTAACATTTAGAAAACGCTGGTGTAGAAAGCAGATTATCATAATAAAAACAGTAAAGGGGAAACGCGATTCTGTCTGGTTTGCATATTGATTCCATCTGCAGGAAACATCTCGTTGCCTCTAACCACTGTCTTTCATTGATGGGGTAAACACATAGAGAGAACTCTTGGAAAACAGGAAAATAGCCAGGTATGTTGTACGATTGGTTCCTCAGTTATTTACCTCTTAAAAATATAGCCAGAGCAACAATCTCATTCTCTCTCTCTTTTATTCCTGTCTTCCCTCTTCAGTTTTATCTTTCTCTAAAGTCCTACAGTTTAAATAAAAATACTGGGCCGGGCACAGTGACACATGCCTGTAATCCCAGCACTTTGGAAGGCCAAGGTGGGAGGATCTCTTGAGCCCAGAATTTCAAGAACAGCCTGGACAACATAGTAAGATCCCATCTCTATAAAAAGTACTAAAACTTATCTGGATGTGGTAGCATGTGCCTGTAGTCTCAGTTGCTTGGAAGGCTGAAGGAGGAGGATCACTTGAGCCCAGGAGTTTGAGGCTACAGTGAGTCATGATCATGACGCTGCACTCCAGTCTTGGCAACAGGTCAAAATCCTGTCTCTAAAAAAAAAAATTAAAATAAATAAGTAAAAATACTTACAATTGATTATCATATATTTTTTCTATAATATAAAAAACATTACTATTTGTAGCTAACCAGAGTGTCCGTCTCTGGTTAAGCTTGCATAATGCACAAATTTAATAATTAATCATTTCAATTTAATTTGTAGCTGTCAAACGCATTAAAAATGAAGTAAAATTTTTGCTATGGTTATGTAGAATATAAGGAGAAAAGTAGAGCTTAGCTATCATTGTATTCTATTCATTACTATGAAAAATGTATTTATACTTCACATACACAAAAGTAGTTTGTGTGTGCAAATGTCTGCTATCTATAGCTGAATAACAAACTACCCCAAAACTTACTGGTGTGAAACAACAATGATTTATTATTTCTCGTGACTTTGGGTGGTTTTTTTTCCTGATCTCACCTGGAGATCACTTTTACGACTGTCTTCATCTGGAAAGTTATCCAGCAGCTGAGCTTAGCTGAGACAGCTGGTGCTTCCTCTCTGTGTGATCTTTCATCTTTAAGGCAGCTAGTCCAAGCCTTCTCAAATGGTGGCAGCAGCATTCCAAAAGGGCATGCTTCAATGTATAAGCACATATTAAGCTTCTGCTTGCCACATGTTTGCTGAGGTCCTATTGTTTAAAGCAGGTCACATGACCAAGCCTAGTGTCAATGTGGGTGAAGGCTACCAGACTACCACCACCCAAAGGCACTGCTACTAGGAGGCATGTTTCATTGATGGTCACTAGTGCAACCACGTACCATAATGGGAAAAAATTGTTACTTTGAAATAAAACAACTCATAAATAATGTTAAGATAACATTATTTGAAAGAAGTGTAACAAGTTTATGAATGCTTTTATAGGATATTTTTCAGGTCACAAAAATCCTCTATTTTAACACTTTGTAATTATATTTACAATAAAAAATAAATAGAAAATGCTTTATCAAGGAAACATAGTGCTTTTATATAGAAGGAGAATATGATCATTACTGAGCACTGGCTATGCATGTAGTACTTAATCAGGTGAACTACATGCGTTCTCATTTAATTAATCTAATGAGGGAATGTGTTCTCTTTCTGGGTCCACTAGGGGGCGTAGTATTAAGGGCAAGAACTTCCCAGTGCCCATGCCCCCTTCCCCTCTCTCTCCATCCGGGAGATTTAACTCTCTTTGTTTAAATTTTCGTGGGCCTCGGAAAGGGTCAAAAGTCAATCACCCCAATGGAAGTTCCAAGGGACTCCTTTCATTGGCCAGGGGTCTTGGAGAAGGTGGGAATTCCTCCCAGGTTAAAAGTCCCCTTCTTCCACACCCCTTTGGACTCCATGTTTGGGTCGCCTTCCACACACTCTCTCTCTCTCTTGTGGAAGCTCTCTCTTCCTCTCCTTTTTCTCTTTGTCTAAATAAATCACTTTCTGCAAACTCTGTTTGGGATCCGGTATTTACTTTTTGAGCACACTGCACCATGGTCTCCCTTCCCACTCTTGAGAGAGTGATAGACCACGAACCTGGAGAAATGTCCTCTCAGGAGAGCTGTGGGCTCCCGTGAATCCCTGAACCCCAACACTAATAGGACAACACTGAATAATTATTTGTTTAATTTCATTAATGCAAAAAATAATCCTGAATACTCACTTATTAAGTACTATGCTCAACTCTTTTCATCATTTTGACTAATATTCTGAAAATCGAGGTACTAAATGTTCATTGGGACATCCACACTCTGCCTTATACGTCAGTTAGGATTGCTTCACTGCTGAGTAACCAAGGCCAAGAATAACCGTGGTTTAAATAAGATAAGAGTTAATGTCTTTCTCACAGAGAAGTCTGGAGACGAGCAGTGCAGGGTTGGGTTCTCCTGCTTGGAGTCTTCAGGGTCCTACCAGCTCATCGCTCCCATCTCTACAGTGCAGCTCTGAACACATAACTGCACTTTGCAGGAGGGGATGCTGGGAAACGCTGTCTTATACTTTTTCCTTAATGTTTATTCACAGTCCATAGCCTTTAACTGTGGAGGAAACGGAGAATGGATATTAAGGGACAAGTGACAGTTTTGCCTCACCATATGTGCAATGGCATGCTTGGTCCCTGGGGTCAGAGATATAATTCCTAACAGTACCCTTAATATGGATAAGTTCTCTAAGCAATGCTTATTGATTTGTAAGTTGATAAGCATACTCAGCCTTATTAACACCACATTCGAACCATTATGTTCCATGATATGTGGAAAATTGGTGCCTTTATCACTATGGAACCAGCTGCATGTTGAACTGTTATAACAGGCACAGTCACTGTGACTCATTGAAATTCACATGAAAAGCAAAAAGATATTATGTGGAAAGTTAGTCAGGCAAGCGATATCTCATAGGAAGAGAATATGTCAAGAAAGCAGGACAGGGGTAAAAAAAATCATCCTGGGGGATGGGGCAAGGCTTAGAAAGAAGAGGGCTGCCTTAGATTCACACTTTATGAAGGAGGCTTTAAAAAAAATAAAGAGATGACATTTGCTAGTAAATTAAAACTAAGGAAAATGTTAGTATGCTACCTTTGAGGTAAATGTGGTTCACTGGATTTTACGTATTCAATTTACATTGACTATGTTACCATCTGATTTATTAACTTTTCTTACTACTTTTCCTATAGAAAATTTCTTCAAAAATTTCTATAAACATATGCACATTTGGTTCTCCTGGAGACTGGAAGCAGATCAGTCAGCAGCTTTCTTGCAAAGAGAGCAGCTGGCATTGACCCATGGCATCTCAAGGGCCTACCTCAGGAAACTGAGGCAAAAACTATCCAAACAATTAAGGAGGACTACCTCTCCAAGAAGTATCTGCCACGAATCATGTCCCTAGCATTTCCCCTGTTCTTTGTAGCTACTTTGAAACTTTTTTAGAAAAATTGTATTTATTTTAAATGTTTTATTGGATTAAGCCAGTTTAATCATGAACAGTGTTTTATTTACTCAAATTTTCTTCCTGCCTTTATGCATACTAAATACTGATCTGTATTTAAATAACATCATTTAGCCAGTTAGGGACACATAATCAGGCCCTTAATAAAAGAAATTTAGCTGCTGACTCAGATCCATGCAATGACTGATTCTAAAGAAAATGCTTAGTTTCTACAATAAATCTTAGTTCTTCTAACAATTACAATGACTGAAACTCTTGTATATTTCTACAAAGCAGCCCTGCCACACTCCATGCTGTGCTGATTGTTCCAAATTAGAGATCTGCTGCTTCCCTGTGGGCCTCCTGCTGAAATATATAGATTTTCTATTGAGCTACTAGGGCTTTGCTTGAGTTTTGCACAGTAGCCAATTTAAGCAGATTGGAGCAATATATGCAATCCCGCTGCATAGTCAGCATTGGAATTGTCTTACCAGGATGAATATGGTGGGGAAGAAGTTATAGCCCCATTCACACAGAGAGAGCTAGTATGACCTGCCAGAAAGAATATGGGCTGGAGAGCCAAGCAGACCTTGCTACTTACCTGGTCATTGTCTTACTTTTCTCATCTCTAAAACTGGGAGGGAAACATCTAACTTTCAAGATAGCATGAATTAAAGAGAATGAGTGTAAAATACCTACCATAGTAACTGATATATAATAATGTATGCTTCTTATCATTATAAAAATGAAAGAGCACTGGTTTAGAAAATGTGGGAAATTATACAACTCTAACACTAGTATTCAAAGCTGGTTTCTGTTAAGGCTTTTAGTGATCCTAATATTGCTGTGCCTCTTGTATAATTAAAAGTAAAATCAATAATAAATATCAAGATGAGTTTTAGGAAGTTTAAAGAATTTCTGACTTTATTCCATCAGTATTACATTGATTCTTTAAGGGAAATGTCAATATTCAAAATCTTTTGCCTGAAGCACATTTTAAATTTGCCTTTGGATAATCCAGCACTATTTAAAATGTGCTTTAATCACTTTCACTCAGAAACATCTGTTCTTCTCTGATCTTTTTACTAAGTATTTCAAAAAGAGCATGAAAATTTTATCACTAAGAAAAACTGAGATTTTGCCCAAATAGAAAACAAAATGTAAATGTCTATATTGAATATATTAGGTATTCCCGTTGGGTCCCTGAGGCAAAGATTGAATGTTCATGAAGTGAAAATGAAATAAAAATGTGTCTAAAAGCAGAAAGACACAGTTTAAGAAACCAGGGTTTGGAAAGGAGGATCTGCGTAGATTTTGTACGTTCATTCACTCATTTAAATCACGTTTATGCAGGAGCTGCATTCTGCTAGACAATGTAAATATTATGGTGAACATGACTCATGTACTTCCTGCCTTCATGTAGTTTATGTCTGGCGAGGAAGAAAGTCAGAATGCACATAATCTCGAAAAGAAAATAAAACAAACTGTGGACTGTGATAGAGATATAAAAACAAATACAAGGACTCAAGGAAATCCTCCTTGAAGAAGTGTCTTCTAAACTAAGATCTAAATGTTCAGAAAAAGCTAATGGATGAGGGCAGGGGTAACAGCAGATGAGGCAGAACAGGAAGGTAGATGTTTATTCCACAGAAAAGTGTTTCATAAGGAAATAATAAAATTATTCATATCTTTAAAGATCCATTAAGAGCTCTTGCAATGAAACAGGTGTGGTGTGCATCAGGTGACAGCTATGGAGATGAAGAAAGGTGGAACACTGTGCACGTTATTTGTAGGTTAGAGTTGACAGTTCCATAAACTGGGGATTGATGCTTGAGCAATCAGGATGGGGAAAAAGAACAATATGCCAAATGTGATGCCCAGACCCAACACTGGGGAGCTGAGTGGATGGTGTGTTTATTAAACTAGAAGACACAGAAGAATAGAAAGTTTGAAACTAAAGATATGAGTAAGATGCTTTCAAAGCACCCAAAAGGAGATGTTCCGTAGGCAGTTTGATATCCAGGTTTGCATCTCTATTCAGGAGTCTGGGCTGCAAAAAAATTCTTTAAAAGTACCTAGCCAAATTCCTGGCACATAATGAACATTCAATAAGTGTCAGCTACATATATTAATAACGTAATTATGACTAATATTGTTATTGGTACATAAGAATGTAACCATTATCAACCAAAAAAGACAGAAAACTAAAGCCCTACAGCCATGGAGAAAAAGTCTTTCATTCATTTCGACTGGATGATAGAATGAATGCCCAATGAAAATCATAAAACTGTTTTTCTTTTTTTATTTTTTTAATAAGGCAAAATCTTACACTCTTATGCCTCAGAAGAAAGCATCAGTACCGATAGGCCCATGCTCACACAGGTACGGTGAACTCCAAGTTGAATGTCCCATTCATTGCTTAACCTCTGGTAGTATTTTCTCCCGCACAGTGAATGAGTTGCTTTTCAAAGTTTGCCAGACCAGGCCTTAGTTTAAATCTCTTTCATTGTTAACAGCCATAAAATGGCAAAACAAAACAAAACATAAAACCTAAATCCCTGAAGAGGACAGAATGAAGTGCAATATATGTAAACGCCTGAAAAGACCCTCTCATGGTATTGGCTGTGGATTTTAAATAAAAATTTAAAAATAAGACCCTCCCCATTAACTGACAGAGGGAAAATTCTGGACTAGAGCATAGACCAGACCCTTAATTCAATGCAGAATTTCTTATCCTCCTATATTGTAAGTTCCAGTATTTACTTTTATAGTCAGCAGTTATAATTATTCATGATCGCATTTTTATCAACTGTCATGTTTATATAGCTACCTCACAAAAATAATAATCCAGTATTTAGTAAAAAGTCAGCATTTTTAAATGCTTTACCATAAAATTAAGTATCTGACATACATTTTTTTTCCCATTGGTTCTGCCCTAAAACCTCTATCTCCCTATGAAGGGATTCATAAGAATTTCTGAGCACCCACTTTATTTAGAGCTTCCTAAGCCCTGGAGCACTTGAAGAATTGTCACATAGCTTTATTATTTTTGCCATGGAGCACCCATTCCTAGTTCTTATGATAATTTGCTGAACTTTATTTGAAGATCTGCTAGTGTCCATCATTAGTCCACATGACTACATGGAACATCCCTTCCCCTTCAACCTTATTCAGGAGTGGATATATGACCCAGACTGGGACAGGTATAGTCTTTGCATTTCCCTAGACATAATTATTAGATTAGGCCATGTGATAAAATCAGATTCAATAGAATTAATTCTAGGATGTAGGTGGATCTGCCCCAAGTCTTTTATTTTGTTTTGCTTTGTTTATACTTGTCCTTGGAGTATGAAAACCTGGTACTTCTGGTAGTCAGTTACTGCCACTTAGAGAGAAATAGGACCCAATGACATCATTAGAGTCTGAATCAAGCTATCCCTCAATCTATCTCTGGACATTTTAGTCACATAAACCAATGCTTTTGTACTGCTCTTTCCGCTTTAGCCAATTTAAGTGTTTTGCCCCTCTTGGAAGGGGAGATGGTTTAGAATGCAGTCTTCTTACAGTTGTCCTGGGACATTTCACTAGCACATATACCAATGTCTATAATAAATAAGTCAATTCCATATGTCCTTCTTATCTAATATATAAGCCAATATTAGTCATAGCTCATTCCACATGAGCCCACTTAGAGCTAGAAGAAGCCTAATTAATACTTAACATATTTATATATATATATAATCTAAATTCTATTCTGTCATTGTAAACATTAATCATCTATTATTAAAATTCTGAGATTTTACATTCTATTATAAAGACACATGCACATGTATGTTTATTGTGGCACTGTTCACAATAGCAAAGACTTGGAACCAACCCAAATGCCCATCAATGATAGACTGAATAAAGAAAATGTGGCACATATACACCATGGAATACTATGCAGCCACAAAAAGGATGAGTTAATGTCCTTTGCATGGACACAGATGAAGCTAGAAATCATCATTCTCAGCAAACTAACACAAGAACAGAAAATCAAACACCACATGTTCTCACTCATAAGTGGGAGTTGAAGAATGAGAACACATGGACACAGGAAGGGGAACATCACACACTGGGGCCTGCTGGTGGGGGTGGGGTCTAGGGGAGGGATAGCATTAGGAGAAATACCTAATGTAGATGATGGGATAATGGATGTAGCCAACCACCATGACACGTATATACATATGTAACAAACCTGCGTGTTCTGTACATTTATCCCAGAACTTAAAGTACAATAAAAAAAATTCTGAGATTTTAATAAATTCAATAAAATTAGCATTTCAAGGCAAAACTATTCTCAAATCTCAATAGGTTGATTTCATTTTTATGACAACTTATAACCAAGGGAATATTTAAACCAAAATAATACAAAAAAAAAAATAAGATTCCCATTTGACACATTAGCATGGAGGAAGGGTCAATGTTTAGATCACTGCAGTCCAAACTAGTAAGTATATGAAGTATGATAGAAACAGAAAGTAATCTATGAGCTAAGAAATGCAGAGGTATTTTACTAACATGAAAGAGGAGAGGAGAGAAGCTTTTTGTTGGATTTATTTTTATTCTTCCTGCACCTATAATTTACATCTCTCCATGTTTCCAATTCTTTCCAGGAGCAAGTTGAAAATCTTACATATGCAGCTTTATGAAGAAATCTGATCAGTCAGATGAGAATATTCTGCCTGCTTTTTTTTTTTTTTTTTTTTGGCTCAATTCATTTTTAGTCCTTATTTTTCCAGGAGAGTGAAAATAGGAGTTTCTTTCTTTCATCCTCAGCTAGAATCTCTTGACTGGTGCTGCCAATATTTCTGCAATGAAGTGTCTTAACAAAGATGAATTAACTCCAACACTGTTCTCCTTGATTTTTTCTCTCATTATCTGCTTCTTTGCTGAGCCCAGACTCTTTCTGACCACTAATCTGAAGGACAGTCTATGAGTCACAAAGTACTGTACATTTGCCTTTAAGTATACATAATGAGACTTAGATCCCGGAACAGCTAGTGGTGGGGTAGCAGAATGAAAACCTCTCGGGTTTATCTGCTCTGCTCTACACACAGGCACTGAAGCATTGGCTTAAGTCTGTGCACTTTCTTGTACATCAGGCTGTCAGGCCTGGTGGAATTTCCACTCTGTTAATAGGAAAGAATCAGAGGGAGAGGATAAAAGTGTAATGTAAAATGTAAATAGGGTGTATCCTCATGTGCTTTTTGTTACTTAGAATACAAGAAACTGGGTAATTTACAAAGAAAATATATTTAGAGTTGTAGAGACTGAAAAGTCCACAACAAAATAGCCACACATCATGACCGCCTTCTTGCTGGTTGGGACCCTTCAAATTCTCAAGGTGGTACAGAGTATCACATGCTGAGGGGGCTGAGTGTGCGAATGTGCTGGCTCTCTTTCTCTTTTTATGAAGCCAGCAGATCCTCTCCCATGATAATCTGTTAATCCATTAAACTATTAATCCATTAATTCACAAATGGATTAACCTATTCATGAGGGCCTAGCCTCTTAAAGGTCACACCTCTCAGTACTGCCATATTGGAGACTAAATTTCAACTTGAGTTTTAGAAGAGACATTCAATCCGTAGCATTCTGACCCTTGCCTCCCAAAACTTACATTCTTCTCACATACAAATAAATTTATTCCATCCCCATAGCCCGAAGTCTTAACTTGTTTCAGCATTAACTCAAAAGTTCAAAGTCTCATCTGTGAGCCCGTGGAATCAAAACAAGTTATTTTCTTGTAAGATACAATGGTGAGAGAAGCATAGGCTACAGATTCCTGCTCCAAAAGAAGAAATAGGCAAGTAATGGCAACAGGACCCACAAAATTCCAAAACTCAAGAGAGTAGACATTGGGTTTTAAAACTCCAGAATAATCTTTGACTCCATGTCTGACATCTTCTGCACATTGGTGTGAGTGTTAGGTCCCCACAGCCTTGGGCAGCACTGCCCCTCTGGCTTGACTGGACTTAGTCCACCCAGCTCTCCCAAGCTGATGTTGCCCACTAGTAGATCTATGGTTCTGGGTTCTCAGTCGTAGTCCTGCTCCCATGGCTTCACTAGGCCTTGCCATGATGAGGACTCTCTGCAACAGCTCCAGCCCCACATTTCTGCTAGGCATTGCTCTAATGGGGGCTCCCTGTGGTGGTTCCATCCCTATGACAAGTCTTTGTCTGGGCTGTCAGGCTTTCGGTGACATATTTTGAAATCTGGGTGAAGGTTCTTGCTTTCAATAAGCCTGCAGAATTAGTACCATGTGAACGTTGCCAAGGTTTATGACCTGTACCTTCTAGAGCTGCTACATGAGCCACACTTAGGGCTGCTTGAGCCATGGCTAGAGTGCCCATGGGGCACCGCACTGTGTGGGGAATATAGTCCCAAGGAGATTCTGGGCAGTGAGCCTATGGAGAGAACTCTGGGCCTGTCCCCTGAAATCAATCTACCCTCCTAGGTCGATGGGCCTCTGATGGGAGGGACATCCTTAAAGATCTCTGAAGTGCCTTCAGGGTCTTTCTTTCATTGTCTTGAAAAACAGCACCTGGCTTCCTTCCATCTGTGTTAATCTCTTTAGCAAATAGTCACTGGGTTACACCTTTGGTTTTCTCTCCTGGACATACTTCTTCATTTTTGCAATCTTTAAGTGGCCAGACTGAGAATTTTTCAAATCTTTCCACTCTGATTCCCTTTGAATTATAAATTCTGTCTTTAAAATATTATTTTGCTTCTGTACCTCACTGTATGTGGCCAAAAGTAACCATGCAGCTCCTTGTATATGAAGAAATATCTTCTTCTGCATATCCTAGTTTATCACATTCATGTCTGGCCTTCCACAAGGCCTCAGGAATAGACACAGTTCAGCCAAGTTATTTTCCAAATGATACCAAGAATATCCTTTACTCTAGTTCCAATACCTTGTTCCTCAGTTCCATCTGAAGCCTCATTAGAATGGCCTTTACTGTATATATTTCTATCAACATTCTGATCATGCCACTTAACTAGTCTTTAAGGAGTTCCAGACCTTCTTGACTCTTCTTGTCATCTAAGCCCTCACCAGAAGCTAGGCTTTTTCTAACTTGCTCCTCCAATTTCTTCTAGCCTCTACTCATTACCAAGTTCAAAACTGCATTCACATTATTTGTTATCAGCAACGCCACACTTCTTATTCTTAGTATCAATTTTCTGTTTTAGTCTGTCTTCTGTTGCAGATAACAGAATACCTGAAACTGGGTAATTTCTAAAGAAAAGAAATCCTTCCTTCCTTCCTTCCTTCCTTCCTTCCTTCCTTCCTTCATTTCCTTCTCTCCTTCTCGGAGTCTCACTCTGTCGCCCAGGCTGGAATGCAGTGGTGCAGTCTAGGCTCTCTGCAACCTTTGCCTCCATGGTTCAAGCGGTTCTCCTGCCTCAGCCTCCCAAGTAGCTGGGATTACAGATATGTGCCACCATGCAGGACTAATTTTTATATTTTTAGTAGAGACAGGGTTTCACTACATTAGCCAGGATGGTCTTGATCTCCTGACCTTGTGATCCTCCCACCGCGGGCTCCTAAAGTGCTGGGATTACAGGCATGAGCCACCACATATGGCAGGAATTTATTTTTTATTCTTACAGAGGCTGCAAAGTCCAAGCTTGAAGTGTCACATTTAGTGAGTGCCTTCTTGCTGGTGGAAACTCTGCACTAAGTCCTGAGGCATTACATGCAGGACATTACATGGTGAGGGGACGGAGTGTGGTGATGTGGTAGCTCAGGTCTCTCCTTTTCTTCTTATAGAGCCACAAGTTTCTCTCCCATGATAACTCGTTTATTTATTAACTCATTAATCCATTTATGAGGGCAGAGCCCTTATGATCCAATAACCTCTTAAAGGCCCCACCTCTCAACACTGCTACATTGGGAATTAAGTTTCAACATGGGTTTTAGAGGTGGCATGCAAACAATAACAAAGTAAAAGCAAAGTATGGGTTTTTTTTTTCAGTACCAATAATATCTGGACAGACCACCACAGAAGGGAAAAGATTTCCCCTTATAGTTTTGAAATTAGATTTTCAATTTGTTGTTACTTAGTGGAATAATAAATTCCAGTAAGCATGGTAAAGTTTCTTTGAACTGAACATATGCAAATAACAGCTTTAAGGAAGTAAAAAATAATGAGAACATTTTACATTTGTGCTGCATTTTTTTCTTTTCAGAATATTGCACATATATTAGTGCCAGAAATACATATGACCTTCATTTTACTCTCTTTGAGGAATGACAAAATCTATGTCTGTGAGGTTTCTGGGTACAACCAAAACCAGTGAGAAATCTTGGGTCTGAAACACACAGATTTGGGGCTTCCACTGATATGTGGTCCAGAAAACAGAGAAGATCTAGCATCAAATGGGCTCTAGGCCAATGAGATGCATAAAATATCCAGCAGATGCAAACTCTAAACCTCCCTGGAAGAATGTTGTCTTGTCATGAGGAATTATCACAGAAAAAAAAAAAATCTTTGCTGAAGATGAATGTATAATCAACACTTAAAAAACAAAATTATAAGTGAGAGTCATCAAACAATAAACAGTAATGTTATAAAAATAAACTTTGTAATAATGTTTTTTTGCAAACCGTGATCTGAAAAAACATAAACATCATTTTTCATGATCTGAAAAACGTAAACATTTTTTAAAACATAAGAAAGTAAACGCAATCTTAGGAACAGAATAAGACTTCAAAAGAACTTCAAAACAATAATTTAATATTCAGTGAATGATTTAGCAGCAAATTAGATCTGTCATAGAGGAAACTAATAAGCTAAAAAGAAATCTGAAAAAATAATTCAGAATGCTCCGTGGAGAAATAGAGAGAGAGAGGATGAAATGAGAAGACCCAAACTACAACTAACAGAAGTTTCAAAGAATTAGAACAAAAGAAAATTAAATTATTACAGTGTTGACACATGGAAAAACAAACAGGCCAAAGCACCAGAACAGGAAGTCCTGAAATACATCTACATATGAACACGTGATTTATGACAAAAGTGAATTAGATGTAATATAAAAGGCATAACAATGAATCAACTAAAAGACAATATGGAAGAATATCTTCAAGACTTTAAGAGTAAGCAATTTTTTTTCTTTTTTTTGAGATGGAGTCTTGCTCTGTTGCCCAGGCTGGAGTGCAATGGCATGATTTTGGCTTACTGCAACCTCTGCTTCCTGGGTTCCAGTGATTCTCCCGCCTCAGCCTCCTGAGTAGCTGGGATTACAGGCATCTGCCACCATGCCTGGCTAATTTTTGTATTTCTTAGTAGAGACAGGGTTTCACCATGTGAGTCAGGCTGATCTCGAACTTCTGACCTCAGTAATCTACTAACTTTGGTCTCCCAAAGTGCTGGGATTACAGGTGTGAGCCATCACGCCCGTTTGCAAATATTTTTATAGAGAGCATGGAAACCAATAACCATGAAGAAAAACATGAATAAATTGAACTATATTAAAATTAAGAACTTCTTGTAATCAAAACACATTATTAAGATTGTACGAAATCAAGCCATTGTCTAGAACACACTTATAATATAGATAGCTGGCAAATAATTCGTTCAGAACACATAAAGAACTCTTACCAATTGCTATGATCCAAATGTTTTTGTACTCCCAAAATTCATGCTGAAATCCTTATTCCAAAGGTAAAGATTTAGACAGTAAGGCCTTTGGGAGGTGATTAGATACTGAGGGTAAAGCCCTTATATGTATAATTAGTGTCCTTACAAAGGAGACTCTGGAGATCTTCTTCGCCCCTTCTAACAGAGAGAAAGTGCTACCTACGAGCCAGAAAGCAAGCCCTCTCCAGACAATTACTGGTGCCTTGTTCAAGGGCTCTCCAGCTTCCAGAACAATAAGAAATTAAATTTTTATGGTTTATAACCTACCCAGTTTATGATATTTTGTTATAGCAGCCAGAACAGACTAAGATATCAATCAGTAAGAAAAAAGCAGACAAGCCAAGAGAAAAATGTGCGAAAGACTTCAAAAAAGGAAAAAAATATATATTTTAAAAAACATTTTTAAAGTGTTCAAACGAATTTATCCCCAGGAAAATGTAAATCATAAACACAGTCAGACTCCACCACATATGTACTAGGTTAAATAACATTTACAATTCTGGGGTTTGGTGCAATGGCTCACACCTGTAATCCCAGCACTTTGGAAGACCTAGGTAAGTTGATCACTCGAGCCCAGGAGTTCAATACCAGTCTAGGCAACACGGTGAAACCCTGGCTCTACAATATACATATATATATACACATATATGTATATATATACAAAAAATTAGCTGGGCATGGTGGCATACACCTATAGTTCCAACTACTAGGGGGAGGCTGAGGTGGGAGGATCACTTGAGCCCAGGAGGTCAAGGCAGTAGTGAGTGGTGATTGCACCACTGCACTTCAGCCAGGGAATAGAGTGAGAATCTTTCTCAAAAAATTAAATACAATGAATAAAATGAAACAAGATTCTGGTAAGAAAGATATCAACAAGATGATAGAGTAGAGATACCCAGTACTTGCCTCCTCCACAAAGAAGGATCAAAACAGCTAGAAAACCACATGTCAAATGGTGTCTAGAGGAAAATACTGGAATACAGCAAGAAGTAACAAAGACATTCTGAGGTGTTGAAACTCAGGATAGAAGCATAACTCAGGATGGAAACAAAGAGAAGGAAGTGAAGCACCCAGCCAAGATCAGCTTGGAACCCAGATAAAAGGTAAGTGGAGATCCCTAGCAGTCCACATTCCCAACACAAATTCCTGCAATCCTAGTTGCAGGAGAGCCCCACAGGATTCACAGTCTCAATGCAGTGTAGGGAGCTGAGGCCTTGTGACTCATTACTGCAGGAAGGAAAAGTCACACTGGATTCCCTCCACGCTCCCCGAATCCAGGCTGCTGCAACATGGTACTATTTTGAAGTAAGAACCACTGCCAGAGTGCATCCTGCTCAAGGGCCCAATTGCCCCTGCATCTCCACATCTCTGTGGCCCTGCACTCATCCCACCACACCTATACCAGAAGACTGCAGGACCACGGCCCGAGCTAGGTCCAATGGTGCATCTGTGACCCAGGCACCTGAGCCCAGGCAGCACCGTACACGCTGGGGAACAGGTGGCACAGTGCAGCAGGGAGGCCACCCAAAATACAGAGGGAGCCTCATGTGACCTTCCCAGATGACCTAGCCTTCCACCACCTGTGACCCCTTCTAATTAACAGCAGAATTGTCATCTGCCTATGAACCATTTCAAGGATGCTGAAGTGCTACCAACAGCTTGCACTATTGGGCTGTTTCCAGTTTGGGACTATAGATTGAATATTCTTTACACAAAACACTTGCAAACAGAAGTGTTTTGGATTTTTTCAGATTTTGGAATCTGGAAAAGCACCTGGAAGAACCACAGACACTCAATGCTAGCCTGTGAAAGCAGCTGGGAGGGGAACTGTACCCTGCAAAGACACATGGGTGAAGCTGCTCAAGGCCATGGTAGCCTACCTTTTCCATCAGTACAACTTGGGTGTGAGACATGGAGTCAAAGAAGATCAGTTTGAAGCTTTAAGATTTGACTATCCCACTGCATGGAACCTGTAGCACCTTCATTTTGGCCAATTTCTCTCATTTGGAATGGCTGTATTTACCCAATGCTTGTACCCCCATGTTATCTGGGAAGTAATTAACTTGCTTTTGACTTCACAGGTTCATAGGCAGAAGGGACTTTCCTTGTCTCAGATGAGACTTTGGTCTCTGGACTTTTGAGATAATTCTGAAATGAGTTAAGACTTTAGGGGACTGTTGGGAAGGTATGATTGGTTTTGAAATGTGAGGACCTGAGATTTGGGAGGGGCCAGGAGCAGAATGATATGGTTTGGCTGAGTCTCCACCCAAATCTTATCTTGAATTGTAGCTCTCACAATTCCCACATGTCATGGGAGGGAGGGACCCAGTGGGAGGTAATTGAGTCACGAATATGGGTCTGTCCCATGCTGTTCTCATGATAGTGAATAAGTCTCATGAGATCTGATGGTTTTATAAAGAGGAGTTCCCCTGCACAAGCTCTTTCTTCCCTGCTGCCATGTAAGATGTGACTTGCTCCTCCATGCCTTCTGCTATGATTGTGAGGCCTCCCCAGCCACATAGAACTGTGAGTACATTAAACCTCTTTTTCTTTATAAATCACCCAGTCTCAGGTATGTCTTTATTAGCAGCATGAAAATGAATGAATACAGAGGCTTTAATCTGAATGTGGAGTGAATACATTGCTGTTGGGTGTGTAAAGTGGCATAACCACTTTGGAAAGCTGATAGTGTCTATCAAACCTGTACAAACTTCATTATCTTTTTCCACTTCCAGGACTTACCAAAGAGGTATGAGATATATATACATATGCATCCAAAGACATGAACAAGAATGTTTATGAAATATTGTTTATAATATAGATTGAGCATCCCTGACCCCAAAATTTAAAATTAAAAATGCCCCAACATCCCAAACGTTTTGAGCCACAAGTGGAAAATTCCAAATATGAGCCCATGTGATGAGTCACAGTCAAAACTTTGTTTCATGCCCAAAATTAAAAACATTGTATAAAATTACCTTCAGCCTATGCATGTAAGATATACATGAAACAGGCAGGGCGTGGTACTCACACCTGTAATCCCAGCATTTTGGGAGGCCGAGGAGGGCAGATCACCTGAGGTCTGGAGTTTCGAGACCAGCCTGACCAGCATGGAGAAACCCCGTCTCTACTAAAAATACAAAATTAGCCGGGTGTGGTGGTGCATGCCTGTAATCCCAGCTACTCAGGAGGCTGAGGCAGGAGAATCACTTGAACTTGGGAGGCGGAGGTTGCAGTGAGCTGAGATCATACCATTGCACTCCAGCCTTGGCAACAAAAGCAAAACTCCATCTCAAAAAAATAAAAAAGGTATATATGAAACATAAATGAATTTCATGTTTAGACCTGTATCCCATCCACAAGATATTACATTATATATATGCAAATATTCCAAAATCTGAAAAAATTCAAAATCCAAAACACTTCTGTTCCCAAGCATTTTGTATAAAGAATAATCAACCTATAGTCCAAAACTGGAAGCAACCCAACAGTTCATTAATGTTGAAGCAGATAAATAAATGGTGGCATATTCAAACAAAGGAAGACCTCATATCATTTAAAGAAAACAAGTTATGTGAAACAACATTGATAAATTATATAATACATTTTGCCAGATGCAGAAGAATATATTTATATATGAAATTCAAAATCAGACAAAACTCAATATATGGTAAAAGAAATCAAGAGCATGATTGCCTTTGGGGAGAAGGTAAGGGTAGGGACTAGACAAGGACCCAGAGAGAGGTTTCTGGAGTGCAGGAAATATTCTATTTCTTTATTCGTGTATTGATTCCATGAATGTGCTTACTTTGTGATAATTCATCAAGCTATACTTGTATTATCTGATAATTTTCTACATTTATTTACTACAGAAAAAGAAATAAAGTTTATTTCTATACTAAATAAATGTTAAACTTATTTTTATGAATAAAATGTATTTAGGTTTTATTATTAAAGGTTTTATTTTATTATTTTAAATGAAATGTGAATAAAAATAAGAAATCCTAGTTAGGACTCTGTTTTTGAGAATTAGCTTTATGAAGACCTTTCACGTGAAAGAAGTAATTCATTGAGATTGCACTAAGAGCAGAAAATTGAGAATCAAGGTACTTGGGTCTTAGGTCCACTCTGACATAACTAGTTCTCTTACTGGAACAAATCATGTGACATGCCTGGTCTTCATGCATTCTTTAGTGAAAAAAGGCACTTGAGCTAATCTTTAACATTTCTCTCAACTTTAAAAGTCTCATGATTCTCACGATTCGTCTAATCACATATGCCTTGATTGTGAGCCTATGAAGCATACACTTTCCTTCTTACCCAGTTCCAGTAAAATCCAGATTAAAGAGAGGGAAATGTCAGTGTTAAGAAGAGCATATTATATGGTATGTTGGCAAAGACTCATTTACAAAATTACGTGATGTGCCATGAAACACGTGCAGTACAAAGATAATTTTTTCCTTTCCATGTGACCTTTTGAAATGAGAAATATTATTTATAGAACCCTCCCATGCCATTTATGCACAAAACATTTCTGACCTTTGCAAATGCAAGGCATAGAACTCTGAGTGTGACTTTAACAATCAATTAATAAAGACTACAAAGATATTTACCCATGTAGTTAAAAAGAAAAGTTTCTGAAAAACCTTTAAAGCAGCCAGATAAACAGCCTAATAAATGATAAAGGTCATGTTGACTAGAGAGCACACTCCCTTTCTAACTCTTCTAAATAATCATTGCAGTCTGGCTGTTGTCTGATAAGAGAGTTAATTGCCCCATATTTCAATTTTAAAAGCAACCTAAGATCTCAATTAAATGCTCAAGATGTGAAAAAGCACCAGCTTTTGTTGCTTTCATCCATTTTCTTTGTGACGTGAATGTAACAAACTGGTGATAGCAGTAGCTTCCCTTGCTTGTTCTCTTCTGAAATCCACCCTCCCTTCCTGTGTGCCCCTGAGTTCTAGGTTATAATATCCCAACACGTTTGGAGGAGAGCTAATTAATTTCCACCAATGTCGTAAGTTTTTACAGTGAGATTTTGGTTTGCCATCACCGTGCCCTGAAGACCAAGTCATTACTCCTCAAACATACAGTGACTTGCCCTTTCACATCTTTGAGCCAGTTTCTTGAAATCCAGCAATGGGTGTGAAATAAATTTTATACTATGCCAACATGCCTCACACATTTTCTTTTCATTCTAATAATAATTTTTAAATAATTGTAATAATAAAGTGGTATTCCAAGATCAGACTTTTTAGTAACTTTATCTCTCTCTCATACTTCAGGATGGGGAGCATATTCATACAACCCTAAATTTGGGAAACTACAGCTCTATTGTTCCTTGCCTTTCACATAAATTCCCCAATCATTTTCTGTTCTTCCTTTTTCTTTCTAACCCCATTCTTCTTTGCCTCATCAGCATATCCTGTCATAAATGTTTTCAGTCAAACCACTGCAAAAATGAGCCTGGCCAAAAAAGACTTCTGTCACAGTTGCTCCATCAAGCTTAACTTTTCCTTGCTAAGGTCATTCCACAATTTGGATGACAATAACAGCAATTTTAGCCAATTGAGAGTGGAGAAAGAGATTACAGTATTTAATATTGCAGTTTTCAGGTGCAGTATTTTTGGAACCTGAATAATATCCGCAGACTGAAATGGACAATACTAAGCCAACAACAGGCAATGAGATATCCAATGAGTGACTAGGAGTTTCTCGTGGCTTCCTTCTATTCTATTTCTACTGAAAAAGAGACTTGCACAAAGACACTAAATTAAAAGAAACATTTAATACATAGGTGTTTCAGAAGTCTCATTAAAGTCCATATTGTTAAATATTGGAAAAGCACTCTGGCCAAGAGTTTAGTGCTGCTTCTAAACAATAACCCATTTACACACATTCAGCTGCCTATATTTCACTCTTAATTCTCATGTTACTAGTAATTCAAAGGAAAATTACTTGAATTCCATGGGCACGCAGAGTTCCATAACCAAATCTGTGAATAAAATATGTTAACAAAATGAGATACTAAGCTAACTATAGATAATATAACTGTTTATAGTAAACTAAATTTTGATGTTTTAAAAAGCAAATTTTTTTTGTTGAGTTTACATTTTTGGCAAAGACTATGGCATTTTTATTTAAAAAAAAAACTTTCGAAAAACAAATTGGAAAACTGTTGATCGCCAAGCCTTAGGCAGAATAGATTATTAAAGAATATAAACCAATGCTACCTTTATTCTGGCCAAAAAACTGAATGGAGTCAGATTTCCTAATATCCTTGAAGTTACTAGTTAATATATCAGGCTCCTAGGATATCAGTGTAACTGACAGATTTCCACCAAATACCAAGTTGCTGGTAGATGCCAAGTCCTAACAGGCAGATGAGGAATGAGAAGAGGTAAGTAAATCAGCAAACAGAACAGGATGAAGTTGAAAGTTATGTGGAGACATCTTTTCCAACAGTCAAAGATCAAGATAATCACTCAACATGCTTGATGGTCTGGGTGACTGATGAGTATCACCATAATGATGAGTACCAATCGGCCATTTCAAGAAGAAAATTGAGTTTAAGTAGCTAACAAGCACTGTGTGTGGATAACAGGATGAAATCAAACAGTGAGTATAATTCGGTCGTTAACATCTCCACAGCCAACCAGATGGATTTTCTTTCATCTCTGAAGGTCCGTTTTATGTTGCATAGGTACTGCCTGAATTTGAGCTTCATCTTTTATTTCCATTTCCCATCTTCTTATGGAAACACTAATGAGCTGTAAAAATAGCCCAGAGGCAGACAAAATAGGGAGGAGAAATGAAGGTCAAGGATAATCTACAGACTAAGAAAATCATTCTCAGAAAAATCAAGAGTTGGTTAGTGATGCCTTAAAATGATGAAAATTATCTCAAAAAACACTTTTTAAAAAATGTATTGGAGAATATTAAAAATGCCTTAAAGTTCCTGCCACAGAAAACACGTGTTTATGCAACTTTGATTTGGCTGCTCTTACAAATGAAAATTGTCCATAGAAGAATGGCTGAGTATAGCATGCTTATGGGATCTTAGCATTGGAGGGCTAGATTTTCTGAAGTATCCAAATAACATAAGAATTCAGATGTGAACGAAATTGTATAGAAGGCTAGAAATAAAAACATTGTGAGGGACTTAACTAAATGTCAGCTGAAATATAGGAAACCTAGACAGGGAGGGTAAATATTAGACTGAAAAGGGAATTGCATTTTCAAGACCGTATTGTATACCTAGTAAAATGCTTGGCACTGGCACATCTGTCATTTTATTAATACTTACAACAACTCATGAATTCAATTATTATCCTTATGCAGATGACAAAATAAGACTGAAAAATCAACTAACTTGCTCAAGATCACAATTAGGAAATGTTAAAAAGAAAGGCTTTCTGATTAGAGCCCTTGCTCCCCTTCACTTCAGACAATTCTCTTAGGGATTAGAGCAAATAAATAGAAGGAACTGGGGAGTGAGGCAGATAACATTGGTACAGTAAATTTTCCTGTATATTTTAGTTATTTTGTCTAAAACAATAATTTGGGAAAATCCTTTGCTCAGTAAATTAGGCTTCATTAAAATGAATTTACAAAAGTTTCTGAAAAGCAGATATTTTATTAAATTTTTATAACACTTAAAGATTGGTCATTTGTGTTAATTATTATTCCCAGATTGCCTTGTAGTGTCTGCATGAAGTGTTTGCTGAGTAATGAGAAGACAGAAACCAGGCAATGTCCGTAAGAAAAGATCTTTCTTAACAATCCCCTGAGGAAGTAGCCAGATTACTCATTTGTGTCTTGGTGCTCTATCATGGTTAGAACTTTCACACAATTTTGCTGATTTGCGTTTTGGATAGGGTACTCAGCTACTAACTCTCTTGTACTTTGGAAGTTTAAATTATTCTCCTAAGAAAGGAGCTTAAGATGCAAATATATTAAATAAGAACACTGTGTTTAGAGTGATTTAATATAATAATAATCATTTTATGTTAATTAACTAGCACACAATCATCTGTTTTAGTATGAAAATAAATTTTCATTTAATCTCACTTGCTCTCATCCAAATATCTCACTTGTCCACATCTAAATTTTAGTTACATAGATAATAAAGTTAATTTAAATGTTCATTTAATGTGATTTGCAAGGCCATTTAATTTGATATTATGTAAGCCAAATGATTTTATCATTTTCATTCCTGAGCTGGATATATTGTTTTCAAAAATGACCTAAAAATCTTTTTTGATTTTATATCATTATCAGTACAAATATTTTAGGTATATGCAAATCTACATATATTTATAACACACATGCACATACATAAACACTTCTTTTCCAATGGCCTCCCAAAGTATTTAACTTCTTGTCCCAAATGAAGAAGCCAAAGCAAAAAAAAAAAAAAAAAAAAATCCTGAGGATTTTTCTCTAAATGAAACAAAATTGAATAAACTTTCTGGATTCTACCAGTCCTCAAATAGGCAATATGGCCCTGACATTGTCAGTCAAACTGAAATGTCTCATCACATTAGGTTACCAATCAAACAGCTTAAAGTGATGCCTATCAAAAGAACAGCCCAATACATTAACTCCAAATCCACTCTTTGTTTCATTTCAGTCCTTCTTAGAGAAACACAAATTCTCAAATGTTTAAGAAATGCCTTGAATATAAAAGAAAAAATTTAAACTTAGAAAAGACTGAAATAGGAATAATTCAAGAGATAAAAGAGACCTTAAAAAATTAGTACCTGAGTCACTTAAGAACAAAAGTACATAAATAGAACAAGAATAGCATGATAGTTTGGTGAACAAGAAAATAATTTTAAACTTAAAATGCTGATTCTGGAAATAAAAATAAATAAGAAGATCCAAGATAAAGAAGAAATGCAGTATGTCCATGGCCACAAAAATTATGCCTGTACATTTCTTGACTTACCAAAATTCAAAAATGATAAAAGGTAAGATAAAGTATACACATAAATAAAGTTCTCTGCCTTCCCATTCTAAAAATTCTAAAGAGAGAGAATAAAGAAAATGTGGATAAGGAAATTATAAAAGAAATAATATAAGAGTATTTCCTAGAATTAGAAGACCCAAACTTTCATATTTAAAGGCCTATCAATAAGCCAACAAGATAAACAAACATGCGAACAAATAACCAAGTAGAAAATACATGACTGTAAAATTTCAGAATAGCAATCATGAAAAGAAGATTTAAAATGTTCCCACAGAGGAAATTCAAGATTATTTACAAAGGAACAAGAACTAGACTAATGTAAGATTTTTTTGTCAACAATAAATTTTAAAAGAAAATTAAGCCAATTGTAATAGACAATGTTATGTTGCTATAAAGGAATACTTGAGGCTAGGTAATTTATAAAGAAAAGGGGTTTAATTGGCTCATAGTTTTGCAGGCTGTACAAGCATGGTACCAGCACCCACATCTCCAGAATGAAGCCTACTTGATCTTGATGGATAAGCTTTTTGATGCGCTTTTGCAATCGGTTTGCCAGTGTTTTATTGATTTTTGCATTGATATTTATCATGGATATTGGCCTGAAGTTTTCTTTTGTCTTTGAGTCTCTGCTGGGTTTTGGTATCAGGATGATGGTGGTCTCATAATATGATTTGGGAAGTATTCCTTCTTTTTGGATTGTTTGGAATAATTTCAGAAGGAATGGTACCATCTCCTTTTTGTATGTCTGGTAGAATTCATCTGTGAACCCATCTGGACCTGGGCTCTTTTTGGTTGGTAGGCTATTAATTGCTGCCTTAACTTCAGCCCTTGTTATTGGTCTATTCAGGGTTTTGACTTCTTCCTGGTTTAGGCTTGGGAGGGTGCAAGTGTCCAGGAATTTATCCATTTCTTCCAGATTTACTGGTTTTTGTGCATAGAGTTATTTGTAGTAATCTCTGATGGTAGTTTGTGTTTCTGTGGAATGGGTGGTGATCTCCCCTTTATCATTTTTTATTGCATCTATTTGATTCTTCTCTCTTTTCTTTTTTATTAATCTGGCTAGTGATCTGTCTATTTGGTTGAGCTTTTCAAAAAACCAGCTCCCGGATTTATTGATTTTTGAAGGGATTTTTACATCTCTATCTCCTTCGGTTCTGCTCTCATCTTAGTTATTTCTTGTCTTCTGCTAGTTTTTGAGTTTTTTTGATCTTGCTCCTCTAGCTCCTTCAATTTTGATGATAGTGTGTTGAATTTACATCTTTCCTTGTTTCTCATGTGGGCATTTATTACTAAAAATTTTCCTCTAGACACTGCTTTAAATGTGTCCAGAGATTTTGGTACGTTGTGTCTTCATTCTCGTTGGTTTAGAAGAACATCTTTATTTCTGCCTTCATTTCATTGTTTATCCAGTCAACATTCAAGAGGCAGTTGTTCAGTTTCCATGAAATTGTATAGTTCTGAGTTAATTTCTTAATCCTGAGTTCTAATTTGATTGCACTGCGGTCTGAGAGACTGTTACTATTTCCATTCTTTTGCATTTTCTGAGGAGTGATGTACTTCCAATTACGTGGTTAATATTAGAGTAGGTGTGATGTGGTGCTGAGAAGATTGTATATTCTGTGGATTTGAGGTGAAGAATTCTGTAGATATCTATTAGGTTTGCTTGGTCCAGATCTGAGTTCAAGTTCTAGATATGCTTTTTAATTTTCTGTCTTGTTGATCTGTCTAATATTGACAGTGGAGTGTAAAGTCTCCCACTATTATTGTATGGGAGTCTACGTCTCTTTGTAGGTCATTAAGAACTTGCTTTGTGTACCTGGGTGCTCCTGTATTAGGTGCATATATATTTAGGATCATTAGCTCTTCTTGTTGCACTGATCCTTTTACCATTATGTAATGCCCTTCTTTGTCTCTTTTGATCTTTGTTGCTTTAAAGTCTATTTTATCAAAGACTAGGATTGCAACTCCTGCTTTTTTTTAGCTCTCCATTTGCTTGGGTAATCTTCCTCCATCCCTTCATTTTGAGCCTATATATGTCCTTGCATGTGAGATGAGTTTCCTGGATATAGCACACCAATGGGTTTTGACATGTTATCGAATTTGCCAGTCTGTGTCTTTTGATTGGGGCATTTAGCCCATTTATATTTAAGGTTAATATTGTGATGTGTGAATTTGATCCTGCCGTTTTGATGCTAGCTGCTTGTTTTGCCCATTAGTTGATGAAGTTTCTTCATTGAGTCAATGCTCTTTACCATTTGGTACATTTTTGGAGTGTCTGGTACTGGTTTTCCTTTCTATGTTTAGTGCTTCTTTCAGGAGCTCTTGCAAGACAGGCCTGGTGGTGATGAAATCTCTGAGCAATTGCTTGTTCATAAAGAATTTTCTTTCTCCTTCATTTATGAAGCTTAGTTTGGCTGGATATGAAATTCTGGGTTGAAAGTTCTTTTCTTTAAGGATGTCGAATATTGGCCCCCACTCTCTTCTGGCTTGTAGGGTTTCTGCCAAGAGATCTGCTGTGAGTCTGATTGCCTTCCCTTTGTAGGTAACCCAACCTTTCTCTCTGGCTGACCTTAGCATTATTTCCTTGATTTCAACCCTGGTGAATCTGACGACTATGTGACTTGCGGCTGCTCTTCTTGAGGAGTATCTTTGTGGTGTTCTCTGTATTTCCTGGACTTGAATATTGGCCTCCCTTGCTAGGTTGGGGAAGTTCTCCTGGATAATATCCTGAGAAGTGTTTTCCAGCTTGGATTTATTCTCTCCATCACATTCAGGTACACCTGTCAAACATAGACTAGGTCTTTTCACATAGTCCCATATTTCTTGGAGGCTCTGTTCATTTCTTTTCACTCTTTTCTCTCTAATCTTGCCTTCTCATTTTATTTCATTAAGTTGATCTTCAATCTCTGATATCCTTTCTTCTAATTGGTTGATTCGGCTATTGAAACTTGGGTATGCTTCACAAAGTACTCATGTGTTTTTCAGCTCCATCAGGTCATTTATATTCTTCTCTAACAGGTTTATTCTTGTTAGCCTTTCGTCAAAACTTTTTTCACTGTTCTTAGTTTCTTTGCATTGGGTTAGAGCACCTTCTTTTAGCTCAGAGAAGTTTGTTATTATCCACCTTCTGAAGCCTGTTTCTGTCAATTCATCAGACTTATTCTCCATCCAGCTTTGTTCCCTTGCTGGTGAGGAGTTGTGATTCCCTTGGAGGTGGAGAGGTGTTCTGGTTTTGGGTGTTTTCACCCTTTTTGCACTGGTTTCTTCCCATTTTTGTGGATTTATCTACCTTTGGTCTTTGTAGTTGGTGACTTTTGGATGGGATCTCTGAGTGGACATTCTTTTTGTTGATGATGAAGTTATTTCTGTTTTTTAGTTTTCCTTCTAACAATCTGGCCCCTCTGCTGTAGGATTGCTGGAGGTCCACTCCAGACTCTGCTTGCCTGGGGATCACCTGTGTCACCTGCAGAACAGTAAGGGTTTTTGTCTGTTTCTTCTTCTGTTATCTTTGTCCCAGAAGGATACCTGCCAGATGTCAGCCAGAGCTCTCCTTTATGAGGTGTCTTTTTGGATGTACTTGGGTCAGGGAGCTGCTTGAGGAGACAGTGACCCTTATAGGAGCTCAAGTGCTGAGCTGTGAGCCCTGTTGTTCCCTTCAGAGCTGCTGGGTAGGTACATTTAAGTCTGTTGCAGCAGAACTCATAACTGCCTTTTTTTCCCAGGTGCTCTGTCCTGGGAAAGAGGGGCGTTATTTACAATTTGCTGATGTTCTGCTGCCTTTCTTCAGAGCTGCTCTGCGCAGCAAGGAGTTAGCCTAGTCACAGTCTGCCAGCAGAGGTGTTGCTGAGCTGCTGTGGGCTCTGCCCAGCTGCTGTGTGAACTTCCTTGCAGTTTTGTTTATAGAGGTATAGTTAGAACTGCCTAGGTAATGGTGGTCTGCCTCAGTAATGGCCAATTGCCTCAGAAATGGCAGACTGCCTCAGTAATGATGGATTGCCTCAGTAGTGGTGGACTGCCTCAGTAATGGCAGATGCCCTTTCCCCTACAAAGCTGGACCGTCCCATGTCCAGCTGTGCTTGCTGTGAAACTCTCTATCCAGAGCGTTTCAGATTGCTGGTCTTTGTGGGGGTGGGATCCGCCGAGCCAGATCACCTGTCTCCCTGTTTCAGCCCCCGTTTTTTCTGTTGAATGGGTGACTCTGTCTCCCAGGCGTTCCGGGAGCCAATTGAAATGGCCGCCCAGATGTGTGTGAGTTTTTGTGCGGAGACCCACTGTGCCAGCTTTCCGTATTGGAAACGCATGGCGCTTTTCAACCCGGGAATCTCCTGGTCTGTGGGCAGTAACAACTCATTTGGAAATGTAGTGATCACTCACCCTTTTCGTTGTTCTCCCTGGGAACTGCACTCCAGAGCTGTTCCTATTTGGTCATCTTGGATCTGCCTCCATAGATAAAATTTTTACAAGAACTTTCTGTTAGATTTAAATACACAACTGCCTCTCTTCACCCTTTCCCCAACTCCCTGTCAAAGGTCAAAGGCACATTAGCATAGAAGTCTTGAGGGAAACTGAATTCAGGCCGTCTGAGCTCAAATCTGCATTCCATACATCCCAAGTCATGTGTTCCTGGCAATCTGAATAACTCTGCTTCAGTTCCTCACCTGGAAAATAGAGGTTATAATGTATGCACATCCTAGTGTTACTTTATATTTCTATTGAGCAGTGCCCTTTCTTTCCCCATTCCTTTTGCCTTCTTTTCTTTCCTCTTTCTTTTGCCTTCCTTCCTTTTTCTCTCCTTTTCTTTCTCTCTCTCTTTCTTGCTTGCTTGCCAAAGTGGTGTTCCCTTAATTGCTGCATTTTTTAATAATAATGTCCTAATTTACTTTATATTAAGTTGAAACAAAATTGATTCAACTTTTTCTTGTCCTTCAAATGGCTATTTCTAGCCTCCTCAGAGAAAATATGATACATTTAAATGAGCAAAAAAACATAATGTTTAAACTATGATTCTGATTATCCTTTATTTTATATATGGGTCTCTTTATCCCCGCCAAGCTGAGTAACACCATGGTAGCTCTACCGCTTTGTTTTATTCATTTTAAGATGTATTTTTTTTTTTTACATTTCAACATCCTTGAAACTGGGATGCATTTTAAAATCTACAGAGCCTTGTAGCCACTGTCAGCAATGCATCATAGAGAATTTGTCATTCTTTGTGTGTGCATGAATTTAGTCATGACTGTGCATATTGTCCCTTCACTGGAGTTCTGTGCATTGCCTATACTACACATAGTGAGTTTAATTGTTATTTAAAATGTCTAAGCCAGGCACAATGGCTCACGCCTATAATAACAATAATTTGAGAGGATGAGACAGGAGATTGTTTGAGGCTAGGACTTTGAGAGCAGCGTGGACAACATTCCAGCAAGATTCCATCTCTAAAAATATTTAGTGTGGTGGTGCATGCCTGTAGTGCTAGCTGTTCAAGAGGCTGAGGTGGAAGGATCTCTTGAGCCCCAAAGTTCAACACAGCGGTAAGCCTTGATTTTATCACTGCACTCCGGCCTGGGTGACAGAGTGAGACCCCGATATTTAAAAGTCTAAAATATATTAATCCATGATTTGGCATTACAATGAAAAGTTATGGAGAAAAGCAAAGAAACAGCAGTAAGACTCTTTATTTTTTTTTCTGAGATGTCTCACTCTGTTGCTCAGCCTGGAGTGCAGTGGCATTATCTTAGCTCACTGCAACCTCCGCCTCCCTGCTTTAAGCTATTCTTGTGTATCCCAAGAATTCTGAGTAGCTGGGATTACAGGTACCTGTCACCTCACCCAGCTAATTTTTGTCTTTTTAGTAAAGACAAGGTTTCACCATGTTCTCAAACTCCTGACCTCAGGTGATCCACCCACCTCGGCCTCCCAAAGGGTTGGGATTACAGGCATGAGCCACTGCTCCCGGCCGTAAGACTCTGAATGAAACAAATATTCATTATTGCAGGAATAAACACAATCCCATTATTTTCTATGAAAACAAATTTAAGTATTTTCTGGAAACTGATGGGGTTCAGAAAATGCTACCACACAATATGGCACTTTGGCATTCTGAGTATTTCAAGCCAAAGAAGCAGGAAGATCTTGCTAATCTTCTCCTGCTCCTTCGTTCCTGAAGTGGGCTGTAAAAATTAAAATGTTTATTTCCCTCTTTACCCCTGAAATAAGTCATAGGAGATGGAATTCTCCTTAACCCTTCTTCCAGAAGGAAGCTATAAAATGTAGGGAAAGTTGCTTTCTGACCTTCTTCTTTTCTCTCCTGAAGACCCTCATGTGGCAGCTGTCCTGCCCTATATTTGAAGGGAATGAATGTCACACAGAGAGGTCAAAAAGAATCTGGAAAAACAGTCCTTGCTAAGTTCTCCCTTGTTTATTATCTTTAAAACCTATCTTTCGTCCTACAATCATACTTTGTATGTCTATCCATAAAACCACACCGTTTTCTCTGGATCTTTGGGTCTTGATTTCCTAAGGCTTTTATGTCTCATAAACTTTATATTGAATGAATTTGTTAAACTTTATTTTTTGGTTAATCTGTCTTTTGTTATAGGGGTCTCAGCCATGAAACTTGTGATGGGCAAGGAAAATATACTACTACTTTTCTCCCTACAAAATAAAGAAGGGTAGATACCGAGAAGAAGAAAAAGCTAAGTCATGTTTTGTTAGGAAAGTATTTTCAGAATGATGGCATTTTTCACCACGTGATGCAACAAAAGACAAGAGAAATTGTTAAAATCTTCAGATTAGATTTTTAAAAAATTTCAAAACCAAGAGTGGTGTGATGAAAAGCTATTTCAGTATAAAATGAAAACATTCTAAGTGATAAGAAAACAGTGTCATAGTGTAATTAGTTGTATTTATTTAAAAAGTAGTATATAAAAGAATACTGTATCATATAACTGGTATTATATAACTGGTTTCATCTTATATTTATTAAAGTAAATTTTTAGGGGGCCAAAAATTCCAATAAATGTTAAAGGTATATTACTTAAGTGCTTTTCATGTATAATACAAAAAATATATTGGATGTTGTATTAGTCTCCTAAGGCTACCACAGAAATACCACAAACCAGGTCACTTAAAATAATGGAAATTTATTGTCTTAACATTTCTGGAGCCTAGAAGATAAAAATCAACATGTCAGCAGGGCTATGCTCCCTCTAAAACCTGTAGGGGAATATCTTTCCTTGCTTGTTTCTAGATTCTCATGGTTACCATCAATCATTGGCACTCTTCAGTTTGCAGCTGCATCACTCTAATCTCTGCTTCTGCTGTCTCACGGCATTCTGCCTGTGTGTCTATGTCTTGACATAGTCTTTACCTCTTCTTGTAAAGACCCCAGTTATATTGGATTTGGGTCTACTCCAATGACTTTATCTTAATTTAATTACTTCTGTAAAACTAAAATTTCCAAATAAGATCACATTCACAAGTACCGTAAGTTAGGAGTTGAGCATATTTTTTTTTTTTGACAGACACAATTCAACCCCTTAATGTATGCTATTTTGAAAGAGAGAAAAATGACATCAATATATGTTCAGCCCACAAATTTATTTTATTCTGGTAGAGGAGAATATACATACACACACACACACACACACACCCACATGCATGCATGCACAAACACAAAACAGGACAAGCTGTAAACAATTCGCTATCATAAGAAAATGTAGGCAAAATGTCAGAAGAGTTGTAAGGAAGAAAATATAATTTCAATAGTATCTGTCTTCCAGTAACTTCCACTGCAAACAATGCATAGAACCATAAACATGTCAGGGCTTAGTCTGCTAGCACAGCGGTGTTTATTAAATAATTAACTAATTCTATATCTTAATGTTTAATATGTAATAGTATTATGCTCTCCTCTATAGATAATCTAAGAACTTGTATCTAGATTTATTTACAACAGCTTACAATAATGATCACTGCTTCCCATTCAACCTATGAGGTTAGTCATAAAAAGATTATTTTTGCTATTTAATATAGAAATGTTCAATATAAAATATGTAAAAATAAAACAACCCATTTTTTAATATTAACTTTAATCCAGGGGCTTGAAATAAATAATATATTTTCCACAGTTACCTTTTTTAAAATCAAGAATTTGCTTAGATGTTGGAAGTACCTAGTTCAACAAAGAAAATAGAGTTGACTTTTTGTAAAGTTCTGGGTTTTTTGTTTCTTTGTTTGTTTGTTTTCATTGGATGCTGTGAGTTCAATTAAAATATCTCTATAATATGTGTTTTGTGTTGATATTCTTTTTTTTTTATTTATTTTACTTTGGGCTTTGGGGTACATGTGAACATACTGCATCCTGCAGGATTGTTGCATAGGTACCATGGTGGTTTGCTGTCTCCATCCCCTACATCAGGCATCTCTCCCCATCCTCCCTGCCCCCTGCTGTCCCTTCCCTCCCCTTCCCTCCACCCCCTCCACTTAGCCCAGTGAGTGTTGTTCCCTTCCCTGTGCCGAAGTGTCCTCATTGTTCATCACTTGCTTATGAGTGAAAACATGCGGTGTTTGGTTTTCTCTTCTTGTGTCAGTTTGCTGAGAATGATGGTTTCTAGATTCATCCATGTCCCTGCAAAGAACACAAACTTGTGGTTTTTTATGGCTGCATAGTATTCCATGGTGTGTATGTGCCACATTTTCTTTGTCCAGTCTATCATTGATTGGCATTTGGGTTCCAGGTCTTTGCTATTGTGAACAGTGCTGCAGTGAACATACGTGTGCATGTGTCTTTATAATAGAATAATTTATAATCCTTTGGATATATACCCAGTAATGGGATTGCTGAGTCAAATGGAATTTCTATTTCTAGGTCCTTGAGGAATCGCCACACTGTCTTCCACAATGATTGAACTAATTTACACTCCCACCAACAGTGTAAAGGTATTCCTATTTCTCCACATCCTCTCCAGCACCTGTTGTCTCCAGATTTTTTAATGATCTCAATTCTAACTGGCATGAGATGGTATCTCAATGTGGTTTGGATTTGCATTTCTCTAATGACCAGTGATGATGAGCATTTTTTCATATGTTTGTTAGCCTCATAAATGTCTTCTTTTGAAAAGTGTCTACTTCAGTTGATTTTCTTGGGAAGATCGAAGAATCACATTTAGCCATATGTAAAATTTATGTGGTAGGCAGATTTAAGGTGGTCCTTAAATATCATCCATGTCCTTTTATGAATAATCCCCTCTTGTGAGTGTGGGTAGAACATATTACTTTTTTCTAGCTAATAGAATACAGCATAAGTGATAGATGTCATTACAGTGATTATATTACAATTTATAGAAGATTTTGTCTTGCAAGTGGACACACTAGTGAGACCCTCCCCTCACCCTTTATAAGTTTTGAATAAGCAAGCTGTCCTAAATAACTGGCTATATTGGAGTTCACATGGCAAGAAACTACCTTACTTCCTTAGAAGTTAGGATGACCCTTCCTTAGAAGCTAGGATGGATGACCTTTAGAAACTAAGAGCTGTTTCCAGAAATAAACTGAAGCACTAAGTTCTGCAGGCACAAGGAAATCAATTCTGCCAAAACCCAAAAGAACTTGGAAATGGTTCCTTCACCAGCCAAACCTTTATGGAGACTGCAGCCATAGACAGAACTTAAACTGCAGGCTAGTAAAACCCTGAAGAAGAGAACCAGCTAGGCTGTGCCCAGATTTTTGACCTACAGAAATTACAAAATAATAAATCTATATTTTTTTAAGTGGCTAAACATGTGACCACTTGTTATGCAGCAATATAAAGCTAATACAAAGTAGAATATTATGAAATACCAGGATGGTTGGAAGAAGTAAATAAGGAAAGGGACAGAGCAAGATGGCTGAATAGAAGGCTCCATTGATCATTCTCCCAACAAAGACACCAATTTAACAACTACCTACGCAGAAAACATCTTCATAAATAGTAAGAATGGGGTGAGCACACAGAGTACCTGCTTTTCACCTTATATAGCTGAAAGAAGCACTGAAGAGGGCAGGAAAAGTATTGAATTGCCAGTGCCACTCCTGTCCTATCCCCAGGCAGAGGCTACATGGTGCAGAGAGAAATTATGTCCTTGGGAGAGGGAGAATGCAGCAATTGTGAGACATTGCATCAAACTCGGTGATGCCCTCTCATAGTAGAAAGCAAAATCAGGCTGAACTCAGCTGATGCTCATCATGGAGGGAGTATTTAAACCAGCTCTAGGCATTGGGGAATCACCCATCCCAGCAGTTCAAACTTGAGTTCTAGAATGACTCCCCTCCATAGGCTAATGTGCTCTGAAGAACTAAATAAGATTGAAAGTCAGTCTAGGCTTCAAGAACTGAAACTCCTAGGCAAGTCGTAGTGCTCAACTCAGCTTGGGGTTAATGCACATAGGGGCCACAAGACCTACAGGGACACCATGAGGGTGGCTAACAGAGTGCTTGCACCACCCCTCCCTCAACCCCAGGCTGCACCGCTGTCTGCTCCCAGATAAACTTCTTCCTTCCACTAGAGAAGAGGTGAAGAAAAGTAAAGAGGACTTTGTCTTGCATTTTGAATAGCAGCTCAGACAAAGTAGTATAGGGCACCAGGAAGAGTGGTGAGGCCCCCTTTCCAGGCTGTAACTCCCAGAAGACATTTCTAGACACACCCTGGGAAATTAAAGAGCTTGCTGCCTTGAAGGGAAGGATCCAGTCCTGGCAGTCACCTGCTAACTAAAGAGTCCAGGGGCGCTGAATAACCAGAACCAATGCCCAGGTAGTATGTCGTAGGCATTGGGTGAGACTCTGAGACTTGCTGGCTTCAGATGAGATTTAGCACATTCTCAACTGTGGAGTCTACATGGAAAAATTACTTTGGCTTGAGAAAAGCAGAGGGAAAAGTGAAGGGGACTTTGTCTTGCACCTTAGGTACCAGCTGAGCCACAGGGTGGGTAGAGCATCAAGCAGGCTCTTGGGGTCTCTGATTCTAGGCCTTGGTTTTTAGATGGCATTTCTGGGCCTGCGTTGGGAAGAGGGGAGCACACTGCCGTGAAGGATGATTCCCAGGCCAGGCAACATTCACCACAAGCTGACTGAAGAACCCTTGGGCCTTAAGAGAACATTGACAGTAGCATAGCAGTAGTCCCTGTGGGCCTGTGGTAGTGGTGGTCATGGGGTGAGGTTCTTCTGTCTGTGGAAAGAGGAGGGTAAAGTGGGAAGACTACATCTCATGTTTTGAGTGCCAGTTCAGCCACAGCATAAGAAAATACTAGGTAGACTTCTAAGACTTTTTACTCTAGTCCCTGGCTCCTGGACAGTAGCTCTGGACCCATCTGGGAAGGACACAAGCCAAGCTGGCTTTGCCATCTATTGACTGTAGAGCCCTAGGGCCTTGAGCATAAGAAGGTGGAAGCCAGGTAGCAGTTACAATGGGCCTCAGGCAAGACCCAGTGCCATGCTGGCTTCAGGTCTGAGCAGGCACAGTCCCAGTGGTGGTGGCAACAGGGGTGCTTGTCTCACCCCACCTCCAGCTCCAGGAGGCTCAGAACAGAGAGAGAGAGAGAGAGAGAGAGAGACTCTGTTTGTTTGGGAGGAAGTTAGGGAAAAGAATAAGAGTCTCTTCTCTGTCTAGTAATTCAGAGAATTCTTCTGGATCTTATCCAAGACCATCAAGGTGGTACCTCTATGAGTCTGCAAGAACCACAACACTATTGGGTTTAGGATGCCCCACAATGCAGATATGGCTTAGATTGCAACACCCCAGGTTTTTTTGAATATCTGGAAAGCTTTCCCAAAAAGCATGGGTACAACATGACGAGACTCTGAAGACTACCATAAATATCTTATGCTTCAACGCCCAGATACTGACAAACATCAACAAACACCAAGACCATCCAGGAAAATATGACCTCACCAAATAAACTAAATAAGGCACCAGAGACCAATGCTGGGGAAACAGAGATATGTGACCATTCAGACAGAAAATTCAAAATAGCTGTGTTATGGAAACTCTAAGAAATTCTAGATAACACAGACAGAAGAAGTCTATCAGAAAAATTTAATAAAGAGATTAAAATAATTGGAACAAATCAAGCAGAAACTCTGCAATTGAAAAATGCAGTTAACATACTGAAGAATGCACCAGACAAGCTACTTGAAAATGTACAGTCAGAGGAGACACAAGAAAAATGAATAAAAACAATGAAGCACATCTACAGAATGCAAAAAATAGCCTCAATATGGAAAATCTATGAGTTACTGGCCTTTAAGAGGAGGTGGAGAAAGAGATAGGGGTAGAAAGTTTATTCCAAAAGATAGTAACAGAGAACATCTCAAACCTAGCGAAAGATATCAATATCCAAGTACGAGATATAAAACACCAAGTATATTTAATCCAAAGTACTTGTTATAAAACACCAAGTAGATTTAATCCAAAGAAGACCACCTCAAGACATTTAATAATCAAGCTCCTAAATATCAAAGATAAAGAAAGGATTATAAAAGCAGCAAGAGAAAAGAAATAAGTAACATAAAATGGAACTCCAATACATCTGGCAGAAGGCTTTTCAGTGGAAATCTTACATACCAGAAGAGAGTGGCTTGACATATTTGAAGTGCTAAAAGAAAAAAACTTTAAGCCTAGAATAGTATATCTGGCAAGAATATCCTGCAAACATCAGGGAAAATTAAGGACTTTTCCAGAAAAACAAAAGCTGAGGAATTTCAACAACACCAGACCTGTCCTACAAGAAATTGTAAAGGGAGTTCTTCAATCAGAAAAGAAAAAGACATTAATGAGCAGTGAGCAATCATCTGAAGGCACAAAACTCACTGTTACTAGTACGTACGCAGAAAACACAAAATATTATAACACCATCATTGTGATGTATAAACTATTTTAAATAGAAAGATTAAAAGATGAACCAATTGAAAATAATAACTATAAAAACTTTTCAAGACATAGACAGTGCAATAATATATAAATAGAAACAAAGTGTATAGTTTTTATTAGTTTTATTTTTTCTTGTTTATTTATGTAAACAGTGTTAAGTTACCATCAGCTTAAAGTAATGGGTTATAAGATAATATGTGCAAGCCTCATGCTAACCTCAAACCAATAAGTCTACAACAGAGACACAAAAATTAAAAAGCAAGAAATTAAATCATAATACCAGAGAAAATTACCTTCCCTTAAAGGGAGACAGGAAAAAGAAAGAGAAGATCACAAAACAACCAAAAAACAAATAATGAAAAGGCAGGAGTAAGTAATTATCTATCATTAATTGAATGTAAATGAACTAAACTCTCCAAAAGACAGAGTGGCTGAAGGGTTTTAAAAAAAAAAAAAAAGACCCAATGAGCTGTTGCATGCAAGAAACAGACGTTACCTATAAAGACATACATAAACTGAAAATAAAAGGATGGAAAATGGTATTCTACACCAATAGAAACAAAAAAAAAAAAAAAAAGAACAAGAGTAGCTATGCTTATATCAGACAAAATAGATTTCTAGACAAAATTCAAAAGAAGAGACAAAGAAGGTTACTATATAATGATAAAGGGTCCAATTCAGCAAGAAGGTATAACAATTATAAATAGATATACACCAAACACTGGAGCACCCAAATAAATTAAATAATTATTGTTAGCGCTAAAGAGAAAGACCCCAATACAATAATAGTTGAAGACTTCAACACCCCATTTTCAGCATTGGACAGTAAATCAACAAATAAACATTGAAGGTAATTGGCACCATAGAGCAAATGGACCTAATAGATATTTGCAGAACATTTTATCCAATGTCTGCAGAATTTCCCTCAGCACATGGATTATACTCAAGGGTAGACCATCAATTTATCTGATAGAATCCTTCTCTGTGTTACCTAGAATTTCTTAGAGTTTCCACAACACAGCTATTTTGAATTTTCTGTCTGAATGGTCACATATCTCTGTTTCTCCAGCATTGGTCTCTGGTGCCTTATTTAGTTTATTTGGTGAGACATGATAGGTTACAAACAAGTCTTAAAACATTTTTTTAAAAACGCCAGGTGCAGTGGCTCATGACTGTAATCCTAGCACTTTGGGAGACTGAGGTGGGTGGATCTCCTGAGGTCAGGAGTTTGAGACCAGCCTCACCAACATGGTGAAACTCCATCCCTACTAAAAATACACATACAAAAAAATTAGCCTGGCATGGTGGTGGACACCTATAAACCCAGCTACTCGGGAGGCTGAGGCAGGAAAATTGCTTGAACCTGGGAAGCAGAGGTTGCTGTGAGCCAGGATCATATCAATGCACTCCAACATAGGAAGCAGAGCGAGACTCTGTCTCAATAAATAAATAAATAAATAATTGAAATAATATTCAGGCATCTTCTCTGATCACAATGGAATAAAACTAGAAATCAATAACAAGAGAAATTTTGGAAACTATACAAACATATCAAAATTAAACAATATGTTCCTGACTGACCAGTGGGCAATGAAGATTTTAAGAAGGAAAGTGAAAAATTTCTTGAAACAAATGATAATGGAAATACAGTATACCAAAATCTATGAGATACAGCAAAAGCAGTACCAAGAGGGAAATTTATAGCTCTAAGGGCATATATCAAAAAAGAAGAAGAACTCAACCTAAAGATGCATCTTTTATTTTTATTTTTAGAGATAGAGTTTTGCTCTTGTCACTCAGGCTGGAGTGCGGTGGCACCATCTCAGCTCACTGCAAGCTCCGCCTCCAGGGTTCAAGTGATTCTTCTGCCTCAGCTTCCCAAGTAGCTGGGATTACAGGTGCCCACCACCACTCTAGGCTAATTTTTTGTATGTTTAATAGAGACAGGATTTCGCCATGTTGGCCAGGCTGGTCTTGAACTCCTGACCTCATGTGATCTGCCCACCTTGGGCCTACAACATTGTTGGAATTATAGGCATGAGCCACCACTCCTGGCCAATACATCTTAAAGAACAAGAATAGCAAGAGTAAACCAAACCCAAAATTGGTAGAATAAAAGAAATAATAAGGATCAGAGCATGAAGAAATTAATTTGAAATTAAAAAAGATGCAAAAGATCAACAAAGCAAAACATTGCTTTTTTGAAAAGATGAACAAAATTGACACAACTTTAGCCAGACTAACAGAGAAAAAGAGAGAAGACCCAAATAAAATCAGAGATGAAACAGGAAACGTTACAACGGGTACCACAGAATTTCAAAGAATCCTTAGTGGCCTGTATGAGCAACCTTATGCCAACAAATTAGAAAACCTAGAAGAAATGAATAATTTCCTAGACACAAACAACCTTCCAAGATTAAACCATGAAAAAATCTGAAAAGATCAGTAACATATCTGATCTGTTGAGCTTGAAGCCAAAAATTCTCCCAGCTAAGAAAAGCCTGACTTTTTGAAGCCAAAAAGTCTCTTGGCTAAGAAAAGCCTGAAAAGCCTGACGAATTCACTGCTGAATTCTACCAAACATTTAAGGAAGAACTAATTGCAATCCTATTCAAACTAGTCTGAAAAATAGAGGAGTAGGGAGTACTTACAAATTAATTCTACAAGGCTAGTATTACCCTAATACCAAAACCAGACAAAGGCACATCGATAAAAGAAAACCACAGGCCAATATCGCTGATGAATATTGATGGAAAAATCTTCAACAAAATAATAGCAAACTGAATTAAACAATACATTAAAAAGATCATTCATCATGACAAAGTGGGATGTTTCCTAAGGATGCAAAGACGGTTCAACATACACAAATCAATCAGTACATTACATCAAAAGAATAAAGTAAAAAAAAAAATTAAGATCATTTAAATTCATACTGAAAAAGCTTTTTATAAAATTCAACATCCCTTCATAAAAATCCTCAAACAACCGGGGATGGAAGGAACATACCTAAACATAATAAAAGCCATATATTTTATTATGAACCTACAGCTAGTATCATACTGAATGTAGAAAAACTTAAAGCCTTTTCTCGAAAATGTAGAACATGACAGGGATGCCTACTGTTGCCACTGTTATTCAACATAGGACTAGAGGTCCTAGCTAGAGCAATCAAACAACAGAAAAAATAAAGGGAATCCAAACTTGAAAAGAAAAAGTCAAACTATCCTTGTTTGTAGATAACAAAATCTTACATTTGGAAAAACCTAAAGACTTCCTAAAAATTTATTAGAATTGATAAATTCAGTAAAATTGCAAGACACAAAATCACCATATAAAAATCTCTGACCACAAAGGAATAAAAGTAGAAAACTGAAAGCATGTCCTCTAAGAAAAACATTTCTATATGCCAACAGTTAATAATCTGAAAAAGAAATGAAGAAAGTGATCCTGTTTACAATAGCTACAAATAAAACTAAGTACCTAAAAATTCTCTAAAGAAGTGAAAGTTCTCTGCAATGAAAACACCAAACATTGATGCAAGATATTGAAGAGGACACCAAAAGAGATTCCATGTTCATGGATTAGAAGAAAAAATATTGTTAAAATGGCCATATTACTAAAAGCAATCTATAGATTTAATGTAATCTCTATCAAAATATTAATGACATTTTTCACAGAAATAGAAAAAAATTCTAAAATTTATATGGAACCACAAAAGACCCAGAATAGCTAAAACTATCCTAGGCAAAAATAACTAAACTGAAAGAATCACATTATCTGACTTTACACTACAGTTATAATAACAAATATGGCATGGTACTGGCATAAAAACAGACTCATAGATCCGTGGAACAGAACGGAGAACCCAAAGATAAATCCACATGTATACAGTGAACTGCTTTTTGGCAAAGGTGCCAAGAATATATACTGGGGAGAAGACAGTCTCTTTAATAAATGATGCTGGAAAAACTGGATATTCATATGCAAAAAAAATGAAACTAGACCCCTATCACTCGCCATATATAAAAATCAAAATAGATTAAGCCTTAAATCAAAGATTTCAAACTATGAAACTACTAAAAGAAAACACCAGGGAAATTCTCCAGAACATCAGAGTAGGTGAAGATTTCTTGAGTAATACTCCACAAGCACAAGCAACCAAAGCAAAAATGGATGAGTGGGATCGTGTCAAGTTAAAAAACTTTCACAAAACAAAGGAAACAATCAACAAAGTGAAGAATGGGAGAAAATATTTGCAAACTACCCATCTGAAAAGTGATTCATAACCAGAATATACAAGTAGCTCAAACAACTCTAGAAAAAAAAAAACCCGCAACTTTATAGCATTAAAAAATGAGCAAAAGATCTCAATAGACATTTCTCAAAAGAAGACATACAAATGGCAAACAGGCATATATAAAGGTACTCAACATCACAGATACTCAGAGAAATGCAAATTAAAACTACAAGAATTCAGGCAATAACAAATGCTGATGAAGACGTAGAGAAAAGGGAATCCTCATACACTGTAGGTGGGAGTGTAAATGACCACAATCACTATAAAGAAGAGTT
Source organism: Cacajao melanocephalus (assembly GCA_963573385.1). NCBI lineage: Eukaryota > Metazoa > Chordata > Mammalia > Primates > Pitheciidae > Cacajao > Cacajao melanocephalus. The sequence goes on along the minus strand of CAUYLG010026128.1, from coordinate 19,166 downwards.
TGGAGGTTATTCAAAAAACTAAAAATGGAGCTACCTTATGATCCAGCAGTCTCACTCCTAGAAATTTACCCTAAATTAAGGAAATCAGCATATCAAAGAGATGTCTGCACTCCCATGTTTATTGTAGTGCTATTCACAATAGCCAAAATTTGGAAGCAATCTGAATGTCCATCAACAGGTAAGTGGATAAAGAAAATGTTTTACATATACACAATGGAGTACTAATCATAAAAAAGAATGAGATCTCGTCATTTGCAACAACTGGATGGAACTGGAGATCACAATGTTAAGTGAAATAAGTCAGGCACAGAAAGACAAACAGCACATTCTCATTTATTTGTGGGAAATAAAAATTAAAATAATTGAACTTACAGAGATAACAGAAAGATAGTTACCAAAGGCTGGGAAGTAGGGGAAGTGCAGATGGTTAATCAGTACAAAAAATAGTTAGAAAGAATAAGACCTAGTATTTGCTAGCATATAAGGATGACTGTAGTAAAAAATAACTTAATTGTACATTTTAAAATAACAAAGAGAGTATAATTGGACTGTTTGTAGCAAGAAGGATAAATCCTTGAGATGATGGATGTCTCATTTACCCTAATGTGATTATTTCACATGGCATGACTGTATCAAAGTATCTCATGTAATCTATAAATATATATACCTATTATGTACCCACAAACATTCTTTAAAAAAGAAGTAAAAAAGTGATGCATGTGAAAGACTCAGCAAAGTTTCTGGCATATTCCATGTACTAGTCACATGTTAGTTCCCAGGAATTTTCTTTGCATTCAGAATATTTAATGAAGGTCTAGTTATTGCAACTTAAAACTAAGCAGAAGCAGACAGTGCATCAACCTTTATAAAGATTAATTAAGTGTATTAACATTTGGCTAGTTTCGATAGCAGTAAAAAGACAACTGGACAAGAAATGAGGAGTTAATCAATATTTACTGCCAGGAAAATTCTTCTGGTTTAAAGTTCCCATGCCGAAGACCTTCCAATTTGGTAAGCACCAAAGCAACGTTGAATCATTTCTCCTCCTGGTGAACTTAACAGTTCCCAGTATGAAACATGGATGATGTTGGAGGCTTTACCGGAAATTTGTCTACAACTGTTCTTTTGATTCTCTGCTTGTGTGTATCTGTCAAGATATAAATAATTAATGGAAAATAGTTCCCAGAAATGTTGTAACTTTTAACAGAATTTAAATTTATCTTAACTTCTAAGTACATGTGTGATATAAGTTGGATTTAATGTGTGCCTTTTTTCCTTTTCCTTTTGATGATAATGAAATCTGAAGTGATTTCAACAACAAACCGAGACATTATACCTTCACTTACTGGGGCTCTGTCTCCCTCAGTATTAAGCATTATTCAAAATCAGGCCCACAGTTGTTACTGAACTGAATTCATAAAATGTTTTAAATGCAATACTATGTAATATATTTTTTCTTCTTTTTAATCTTTTCTTCTACAAATAGCAACTCAATTATGCCACTAAATGTGTTGATTCTGTAACACAAAGCAACAGGCTTTTTACTAGTTTTGAATGTAACAATTTGTACAATGGACATTATGAAATCAATTTTATCACAAATCTAAAACCATCAATGACATAGAATTACTGCTATTTCAGAGATCCTATAATCCAGTCTTTCCCAAACTGCATTTCATAAAATGTTCCATCATAGAGCTCCATATGCAAAATAAATAAAAGAAATTTTGAGTGCAACATTGAGAATTTTGATATGTTAATGTACACTCCAAGGAAGATGCATTTTATGCAGATTTTCAAGAGTTTGATAACAGATTTCCTTTTTCAAGGATCTAGTTGTTTAAAAGAGTATGGCGGCACTGTTTACAATAGCAAAGACCTGGAACCAACCCAAATGCCCGTCAATGATAGACTGGACAAGGAAAATGTGGCACATATACACCATGGAATACTATGAAGCCATAAAAAACGATGAGTTTGTGTCCTTTGTAGGGACATGGATGAATCTGGAAACCACCATTCTCAGCAAACTGACACAAGAACAGAAAATCAAACACTGCATGTTCTCACTCATAGGTAGGTGTTGAATAATGAGCACACATGGACAAAGGGAGGGGAGCATCACACACTGGGGTCTGTTGTGGTGGAATAGCGGAGGGACAGCAGTGGGTAGGGACGTTGGGAGGGATAAGATGGGGAGAAATGCCAGATATAGTTAACAGGGGGATGGAGGCAGCAAACCACATTGCCATGTAGGTACCTATGTAACAATCCTGCATGTTCTGCACATGTACCCCAGAGCCAAAAGTTCAATAAAATACACTTTTAAAAAAAATTCTGGCCAGGCGCGGTGGCTCACGCTTGTAATCTCAGCACTTTGGGAGGCCAAGGAGGGTGGATCACGAGGTCAAGAGATCAATACCATCTTGGCCAACATGGTGAAACTCTGTCTCTACTAAAAATAAAAAAATTAGGTGGGCATGGTGGCGCACACCTGTAGTCTCAGCTACTCGGGAGGCTGAGGCAGGAGAATTGCTTGAAACCCGGGAGGCGGAGGTTGCAGTGAGCCGAGATCGCGCCACGGCACTCCAGCCTGGTGCCTGGCGAAGGAGCAAGACTCTGTCACCAAAAAAAAAAAAAAAAAAAAAAAAAAATTCTATCTACATTTATCCAAATAATAAAATAATAACAGGTTACAGCAGTACTCTTGTTAACCAAGAATTATTTTTCCAACATGAGTAGTAGAAAGATCTCAACCGTTTCCAAAATAATTTTCTACAATCATTAAAATTTTGGTCTTGATTTCTAAAAGCTGGACACTTTAGACAATTATTAAGGCCCTAGCTTCCTTATCTAAAAATAAATTAAGGGTACTTTTGCCGTTTTTATTCTGTAACATATCTTAAAAATGTGTTCATGCATTCATTCATTCAACCACCTTTGACTGAAACTCTGTCATGTGGCATACATTGTGCCAAGTGATGAGCAAACAGCAGGAAACAACACAGCCAGGACGCCTGCCCTCACATAGCTTACAGTCTCATCTAGCAGTGAAGACAGACTTTAAACTCCAAAAGTAAGTACTTAGGTTTTAAACATTTACCTTTGCAGGGATTTGGGCTCACAAAAATAATCCTGAAAAATCTGGAATGATGAAGCTTCTCAAGAAGGCATGAAACAGATGGCTGTAACAAGTGCCATATCTGAGTTTTGATCGTACGGCAACTGCAAAGATAGTGAATAACATCTGCAGGCGATTTCAAAGTAATAAAAACTGCTCTTGTTTAAAGATCTTCTGTAAATAGCTGCATTGCCTTCTCAAATTGGCAATGCAGAAATCTCTCTATAGAATTACATTATTTTGTTATGGAATCTTTATGAAGAAATAAGATCCCCCCGCAAAAGGAATGTATTAATTAAAGACAAACCGATCACAACTATTCTTAGATTTTAACCAATTAAGCCTACAAATTTGATCATTTTAATTAAGGAAGATATTCTCAGAGATATTTTGATAGTTTTGGTCCTGAGAGCAAGGAGAGGGAAAAAAAGAGGTGGCAAAAAGACATGTAGCTGAATGTGAGAAAATGTTTTAGAATAAAAATGTCAGATATTTAATTTTAAGTTTTCATGTGCTGCAAAATAAAGTTATTTTAATTTCCCAGCCCTTTATCAAAGTTGTTTCATGTTCAGAGACTTGACATGGGTGTCTGTGTGTGTGTGTGTATGTGTGTGTGTGTGTGCATCAAATCAAAGAGGCTAAACTTCATGTTTAGATTGACTAGTTACAAACAAAGGTAGTGCCACATCTGACAAAACAAAAAGCACAACTTCAATGGAGACAAAACGCCAGAAACACAACTGCACCACACACAGACACAGACACAGACATAGACACAGACACACACGTTTCCAGAAATTTACAGAAATTACGCATTTGCTTTTTAAAAAATATACAAAAAATGGATTCAAATCAAACTTATCTGTTATCCATTCTAGCTCTTAAGGATTTATGTTACATAAGAATGGTTGAAAAAAATAAAAATAGTAGCTAACATCTGTCAAGAGCCTGCATTGTTATTTAATCCTCAGAGCTACATAAGACCAGTTGCTTCATATTTTACAGAAAGGGAAACCAAGAAAGGTTCAATAAGATCATAAATATAAAAAGGGGCAAGGAGGAATCTTATCTCAACTGGATCCCAAAGCTTGTTGGTGTAACTCTGCTTAGCCTGAACAAGACTGGAGAAGAGCATGATAGCATTCTCAACATGTATAAAAACCAGTCCATAAGAGGAACAAATCTTCTCTCCTACGCAGCGATAGATCCAGGAACAATTAGTGAGCACCTTGGGGAGGAATTTTTGTCTCCATATCGACAGTTTCAGCAACTAGATTCTTCCAACTGTGGAACTGCCTGGGATATAAGACAGAGGTTGGATGAATGATCATATGACAGAAATACCATGGGAGATATGGGAGACAGGGTGAGGTGGGAGCTGGTGATTTTCAGGCTTCCTGAAAGCCTAGCATTCTAGAAACCAAAAATCTTCATCAAAAAAATAAATTTTCTTTGTCTTTCTTTCCAGGTTCTGTGGCTATAAGACCAGAGTTTTCAGACTATTAGATATCTGATTCGAACTCCAATTTCTACCTATGACTTTCTTTAAGCTGCAAATGGCATTATTCAAGTCTTAACGTTATTATTTTAACTCCAGTAGGAAAAAAATGATGAATAATATACTCAAATATTTTTTGCATAAACTACTCCTAAGCTAGATTACCCCATCTTTGTTCAATTTGGCATTAGTCCCCAGAATTTCAGAAAATAGATCCAATAATTTTTGGAATAGAATCAAATGCATGACTATCCAATCGAAAATTTATCTGTCCTTATGGTATAAGAATTCTTCTTAAGTAACTATAATCTGTGTAGTTGAAGGTGGCCTTAAAATTAATGAAGCCTGGGATAGCCCTGGAAGAAATCCTAGGGCTATCTTGGATGGTTGTAGAGGAACATAAAATTTTGCTCAACCATAAAATGATTATGCATAAATCCAACCTACTCAGACTTACTCCTCAACAAAAAACATTAAGAGAATTTTTCAGGATCATTACAAGCATCAAAAGAGAGATGAGACCATGATTTTAAAATATATTTTTCCTTATAATTTTCAATCACTTCTGGATCACGAAGATTCATACACCAATGGCTCTTCCTCCTAGCAAAGCAACAATCAAATGCACATAAATGTATATACATGCATGCATGCATTATGCGTGTGTATGTATCTTGTAAGACTTTCATTGTATGTTCCATTAGCATTTAATGCATTTTTTGCTTTTTGCTTTTTACAGTTGCGTCATAAATCTCACTGATGGATATGGAATTGAGGTCACTCTTGCTGCTCTGTGTAGCAAACTCAATCATACCCTGAGGGTCAGCTAATGCTGTTCTTCACGGCTTGTTCAGGAGAATTTTGAAATAAGACATCCATCTGTCTGGAATGTCAGCATTTTAGGTATACAGACTTCCCTTTTCATCATCAGTAAGGATACAGCCCTGGGAGTATTATTTTTTTGCTAAGTATAGTAAACTCTTCATGGTCCACTGCATTAAATGATGTTTTCTCATGAATAGTATTTTCGGTAGGTCATCCATTCACTGCCTTCTGTAAATATTCAGAAAATAGCTGTCAGCAATCACCTGAATCAGTGGAAGTTTCTGATTAATGGGAAAAGTTGAGTGAGCCATGCCTAGCCTATTCATCTTTTACTGTAGTGCTATCGAAAAGAAAAACAACTTTAATAGATTGGATTTTTTGCAGAAAGTATCACAGTTATATTTTGGTTGATAACTAGGGTTTGTGGGCCCCCAATTATCCGATTTTGATTTAACCATATGTCTAACATTTTAAATATGTTAAATCATTATAAAAGCACATTTGTTAATTTTTTTATTAATAAATAATCATTTGTTGAACATATGCTGTATGCCAGAGAACAGTCTAAGGGCTTAAAATATATTGTGAGGTATAACTCTCATTAAACTTTGGGAAAGAGATAAGTATATTATTTGGACTCATTGTATAAATGAGAAAAATGAGGCATAGTTAAGTTCTAAACTTATTCTAAGCCATATAGCTAGTAAGAGAATACTTGTATATGCATTATTTTCATACTACTTTAACTAGTTAGTAATAAATTTTATGACCAAATTTTCAATCATAAGTAAGAAAAACAATCCACTATCAACAGAAGTGAATTAAAAAATACCGTATGTACTTGCAATTTATGACAATTATTAAGATCAAATAATCACAAGAAAAAAATTTACACTAATGTAAATTGGTAAACATGAAGTTTAAAAGGATTTGTGCACTACAATTATAACTGTGCAAAATAGATACGTATGTGGGAAAAATGAAAAAGAATATTAATAAACAAAACTGTATAGGTAATGTTATTTTAGTTTTTTCAAATTTGCCTTAAAAAAATGTTGTAATTGCATTGTTTATACAGTGAAAATTACTCAAGTTAAAATTGCTAAAGTAGAATATCACAGTGCTTAACAATTTTATATGATTCAAATTATTATATAAACAAATATATATACACACACATAGTTGCATACACATGTGTGTGTGTGTGTGTGTGTGTGTGTATATATATATATATATATACACCAAACTGAATTATGTCCCCCACTGTAGTAGACCCTGTATGTTATATATGATGTTCCTGTTGGCACATCTCAGAAAACATCCTGTCACTGCCTTTCTCATTCATGTGAGGCTTTGTTCTCTATTTTGATGGTATTTAAAGACAGGAACTTTGGAAGGTAATTAGGGTTAGACAAAGTCATGAGGATGGGACCCTCTTGATGGGACTGGTGGCTTTATAAGAAGTGAGGAGAGTGGAGGAGAGAAAGAAATAACTTTCTCTGAACAGACAGCCTAAAGAATGGGAGAAAATTTTCTGCAGTCTATCCATCAGACACAGATCTAATATCCAGAATCTACAAGGAACTTAAATTTACAAAATAAAAAACAAAACAAAACATTAAAAAGTGGGCAAAGAACATGAACAGACACTGCTCCAAAGAAGACATTTACACAGCCCAACAAACATAAAAAAGTTCAACATCACTGATCATTAGAGAAATGCAACTCAAAACCACAATGAGATACCATCTCATGCAAGTCAGAATGGCTGTTATTAAAAAGTCAGGAAAAAACAGATGCTGGCAAGGCTGTGGAGAAGTAGGAATGCTTTTACACTGTTGGTAGGAATGTAAATGAGTTCAACCACTGTGGAAGACAGTATGGTGATTCTTCAAAGACCCAGAACCAGAAATAATATAATTTGACCCAACAATCCCATTACTGGGTATATACGGAAAGGAATAGCAATCATTCTATTATAAAGATACATGCTTGCATATGTTTATTATAGAACTATTCATAATAGTAATGACACGGAATCAACCTAAATGCCCATCAAAGATAGACCAGACAAAGAAAATGTGGTACATATACACCATGGAATACTATGCATCCATAAAGAGGAATGAGATCATGCCCTTTGCAGGGATATGGATGGAGCTGGAAGCCATTATCCTCAGCAAACTAACACAGGAACAGAAAACCAAACACCAAATGTTCTCACTTATAAATGGAAGCTGAACAATGAGAACACATGGGCATAGGAAGGCGGAATAACACACACTGGTGTCTGGGGTCTGGGGCCTGGGGCCTGTTGCAGGGGGCAGAGAGAGGTAGAGCATCAGGATAAACAGCTAATGCATGCTGGGCTTAATACTGAGGTGATGGGTTGATAGGTGCAGCAAACTACCAGGGCACACATTTACCTATGAAACAAACCTGCACATCCTGTACATGTATCCTGGAACTTAAAACAAAATATAATAAATTTTTCTTTAAAATTACTTTCTCTGTACCACATGAAGAAGCAAGAAGGCAGCCATCTGCAGGCCAGAAAGTGAGCCTTACCAGAAAATGAATTTGCCAGGACCTTGATAGTGGATTTCCCAGCTTTCAAAACTGTGAGAAATAAATGTCTGTTAAGTCACCCAGTCTATGGAATTTTCTTACATCATCCCAAGAAGACTTACAGGGTAGATAAAAATATAAATATTCTGTAAGGTTGTATAGTAAACTGTTAAGATTATTTACTTCCAAGGAATGTTAATGAAAATTTTGGAAGGAAGGAGAAATTCTTTGTATTTCATTTTATGTCAATCTTGTATAATGTTTGAAATTTTAATGAAGTGAGTATATTCATTTTATTTGAAACAAAGAAAATTAAATGTATTAGTGAGGGGACAATGATTATCTCCTATCTTTGCTTCCCTTTGTTGGGTAGCTACAATGGAACATTGACAGTTTAAAACTTATTGGCACAAAATAGGTGCTCAAAAAATATTTCTCAACCAAACAAAAGTACGTTGTTTTAATTTTGTGATCTATACCTATGTAGCATTTCCAATGATTTTTCTGTAGTAGACCCTATGTATTATATATGATGTTCCTGTTGGCACATCTCAGAAAACATCCTGTTACTGCCTTTCTTAATAACTTCAGACTTACTTTTCAACAGAACATCACAGTCAGACAAATGAGCTCCAGGGGGCAGAAGAGGGGTTGTTAGCTGGAAAGACAGCCCTACAGGAAAACAAAGCTGCCTCAAGTTATGCCATAAAAGGGCCTTGTCTTTTTCTTTTTTAACATGTTTAAGTTAGTATCGTTTATTTGTATTGCCTTCTATTTCATCAGTTATTTTGTCATTTCTTTCTCCATTAATCATTGTCCTGGTGTTAATGAATGCGTTAAACAAAGTACTCAAAACAAACAAACAAAAAAAGGGCCTTCTCGCTGTGTAATTTGACAAATGTGGCCACACGTGACTCAAGTAGTATTTCTTAACCAAAAACAAGAAGCAAAAGAAAGAGAAAAGGGAAGAGGTAGAGGAGAAGAAAATGAGAAGGAAAAATAGAATTTGCATATACAGTCATCCCACACATAGCAATGTTTTGGTCAATGACCAACTGCATACAGGATGGTGATCCCATAAGATTATAATACCATACTATTACTGTACCTTCTTTATGTTTACACATGTTTAGTTGTGTAACTACTTACCACTGTGTTACAATTGCCTATAGTACTCAGTACAGTAACATGTTATACAGGTTCGTAGCCTAGGAGCAATAGGCAATATCATACAGCCTAGGTGTGCAGTAGGCTATATCATCTAGGTTTGTGTAAGTATGATGTTTGCACAACAATCAAATTGCTCAATGATGCATGTCTCAGAATATGTTCTTATCATTAAGTGATGCATGACTGTATATAAGTATGTGAACAAGAGTATAGTACATAAAAAATAAAAAGTTCTTAAATACATGCAAATTTGTGTGTCTAAAATTTAGAGATGCATAGTCATTTATCAAAGCAAATGAATATGGCACAAAAACTAGTGTCTGCACGACCTACAGACAAAACCCAAATGTACATAAATTGATACATTTTAGTCACAGTCACTCTAAACCCTTGCAAGTCATCCTTTTGTTTGTGATTACGATTATGATTACGTCTTGATAGTAAATGTTTGCCTTGTTTTCCTTGCAGAATACCTAATAAGGTTTTTCAAAATATGTCAGTTCTGTTTTGCCAATTTGATAATATAGACAAAATAATGTTTTCTACCACTGTAAAATTTGTTGAGATTAAAAAGTATTTTTATGCACATCTTTCTTTCCATTTGGTGATCACAGCCACGTTCTGAAGAAATCAGGATCTCTATTACCTCTTTATCATAGACCAGAAAACAGAATTTAAGGCAAGTTAAATAGTTTCATCCTTACATAACAGGTGGGGAGCAGGGTTGTGTCATGCATCTAGTTGGTTGACTTCAGATCTAGTCTTTTTAAATTCTGTAATGGGGGAAATTCCATAATGGTTTTAAAAAAACTAGAGAATGAAAATGCTCCAGGAAGAAGAGCATCTCCTGAGTCTCTCACTGTTATATTATCTAATTTCTCAATGTAAGCCAACTGAAACTGTAAATAGTTTTATTTTATTCTACAAAAGCAGCATTTTATTTTTTTCCCTCTATACCACGTGCACTTGAGATTTAGAGATTTCATATTTAAGCCAATTAACCTAATGAAAACCATTTCAGCCCTAGTTTGAAGTTTAGAAGCCACAGCATAGGGTACTAACATCATTTTGAATGTTTAAAGGTTCACAGAATTGACTTTAAATGACCCAAATGAATCTTCTAGCACATAGAGAAGTAGAAGAGTTCATTAGAGCAGGCATGTATAATGGTTACTGAAGCAACATTTTTAATAGCTGAAGCTTATATGGTTACAAGTCACTTTCTTTTATGAAAATGACCAATTAGCAGCAGGCTATTTTATTAGGCTAGAAACATAGGCTTGAGTTTTTCTATTTTAATGAAAAGGACAAAATGGTACTTAAATTTGAGTTAAATGGGCTGCAAATTTCCACCCTCATTTTGTAGCATTAAAGTTTAGCCCAAGAAAGGATAGGTGTATTTCTGGAAACTGTGTTCACTCTCTTTGTACAATCAGAGGCCCAGGGAGGAGGTACCATAATGGCAGTTCTTCTAAGAAGATTGAATTTTTCTACTTTCCCCTTTAATTCCTACATTTCTAGCAGGAAATTGGAAAACAATGAAAAACCAATGCTTAAGGTGAATTTTATAATCCTATCATGGCAATTGGGTCCTGACTCCAGGAAGCAGATGCTGACACTGAGCTAGACATATAAAAGATTTATTGGTAGTGAGACCTGTGAAGATAAAAGGTAGGAAGCAGAATCAAGTAAAAGGAGCTGTGAGACAGCAGGAGCAAAAACCATCCATTAGAGAAATCACATTTAGGTGGAAATGGCTAGGTCCTTGTTCCCCAGTCTTGCTCAATCATTGACTGGGCTTACCTCAAAAATAGTATGACCTTGACTCAAAAGCTGAGGCATATCTGAAGAGGTTAATAACAGGAGGCTGTCAGCTGGCCACCCTCCTTCTTGAATAGGGATTTGTGTGGCTGGCTCATCTCTGTGTCTGCCACACACGGTAAACTCCTATTAGTTACCTTGTGGATATGGCTATTATATTAATGTTGGTTGTATATTTGTTACATGTAATATATGAGGGGGCTTCAAAAACTTTGTGGAAAAAATGGAATTACAATATAAAAATGTAAACTTTATTTCTCAACATAAGTTTAGGATACTTTCCGAAGTGAAGATAACAGCCATTTAGTTCACCCCTAAAGAACCAAGCATCCTGGTAATTTAACCATGTCAATGCAGCCTTTCTTACATTGTTAACTAAAGAAAAATGGGTGTCCTTTAAAGATTTTTAAAAATTAAGAAATTAAAAGAAGCCAGGAGAAGCCAAATCAAGACTGTAAGATAAATTCCTAGTCATTTCTCATTGAAACTCTCTCAAAATTACCCTTGTGGATGAGAGGAATGAGCAGGAGCATTGTCATGATGGAAAAGGACTTTGTGATTAAGCTTTCTTGTGTATTTTTCCGCTAAAGCTTTGACTGACATTCTCAAAACACTCATAATAAGCAGATAGTACTGTTCTTTGGCCTTCCAGAAAATCAACAACAAAATGCCTTGAGCGTCTTTTATTTTATTTATTTTATTTTGAGATGGAGTTTCTTTCTTGTTGCCCAGGTTGGAGTGCAATGGCGCCATCTTGGCTCACTGTAACCTTCGCTTCCCGGGTTCAAACGATTCTCCTGCCTCAGCCTCCCGTGTAGCTGGGATGACAGGCAGGCACCACCATACTTGGCTAATTTTTGTATTTTTAGTAGAGATGGGCTTTCACCATGTTGGCCAGGCTGGTGTTGAACTCCTGACCTCAGGTGATCCGCTGGCCTCAGCCTCCTAAAGTGCTGGGATCACAGGCGGCCTTGAGCATCTTTAAAATATTGCTTCCATGACCTTTGCTCTAACTGGTTTACTTTTGCCTTGACTGGACCATTTCCATTTCTTAGTAGCTATTGCTTTGATTGTGCTTTGTTTTCAGTATCTTAACTGGTAAATCAATGTTTCATTTCCTATTATAATCCTTCAAAGAAATGCTTCAGGACGCTGATCCCACTTGTTCAAAATTCCAAAGAAATTTCTGCTCTCGTCTGCAACTGATCTGGGTGCAATAGTTGGGGTACCCATAAAGTGGAAAGTTTGCTCCCCTTTAACTTTTCAGTCAGAATTATGTAAGCTGAACCAACTGAGATGTCTACAGTGTTGGCTTTTCTGTTGTGAATCATCAGGCCTCTTCAGTTAGGGAATGAACAAGATTAATTTTTCAATCACGAATTGATGTGGATGGTCTGCTGCTATAGGCTTCTTCTCCAACCTCATCGCACCCCTCCTTAAGATGAGTTATTTATTTGTAAACTGCTACCCTTTTTGGAACATTGTCCCTATAAATTTTTTATAAAGTGTTCATGATTTCCCCATTCTTCCACCCAGGCTTCAATACAAATTTGATGTTTGATCTTGCTTAAATTTTAGTAGAATTCATGTTTTCCTGATAGGGGCTCTTCTCAAATTGATGTCATTCTTCTTGGTGCCTTAAACTAGATCCCGTTCAGACATGTTATAACAAGTCGGTATGAGTTTATTTTGGTATAAAAAAATATGAAATCCTTACATAGTTTTTTTATAATGTGAACTTTCCATGAACTTTTTGAAGACTTCTCGTATAAGGACGAAAGTGACCATGAGTTAAAGAGAGACAAATGTTCCTCGAGTTCATCATTAAGAAGTCACTTAGTATTGTGCCAAATAATTACTTTTTATTTATTTTATTTAGTATGTAATTTTAAAGTACATTTTTCCTGTTTTCACAATTAGACTACATTTAATGTATAGAAATTGTATGTATGTATATCTTCTGTAAATAAAAATTCAAAAGAAAATAAAGAAGTCACTTAGTCAATTTTTTTACGATCATAAATCTACAGGAACATGTACCTTACCCTGAATATGTCATATTGCTTAGGAACAAAAACATCACAGAGAAAAGAAAATAGAATGTGTGTATTCAGAACTATGTCTAAATATACTGAATAAATCATAGACCACGTTGGAATTAGGCCTATCTAGAGAATAACACAGTTAAAAGCCTTACCAAGGAGGAAAGCTGAACCTTGTAAAAGTCCCACTGCGTGGTGGCATTTAGCCTGGTCACATACTACATGGATGGCTCTGTTTCACACACAAGACAAAGCTATGTCACTTCCTGAAACCATCCTCTGACACAAAGTTTACTCTGTGATTGGTAATTATTCATTGCAAAGTACTCTATAGAAGTCCTTTCTCATCTGCTTCAGTATAGTCTGTTTATATAATATTCAAAAATTTTAAAGCATAAAATAACTTAATAATTAACACTTGGTGACTAATTAATTAATTGATTTGAAATGAAATTTTAATATCAATGATATTTTTAAATGAAGCCTCATTGAACATCCTACTGGGAAGCTGAGAAAAATTTTAAAATATAAGTCTAAATTAACAAAGAACTAAAGGGGGTAGCAAAAAAGTAAATGACTATCAGGGACGTTTAGGGGCAAGTGAAATATTGTTAGGGATTAAAATACATAACAATAAGTAAAAAGAGTTAAAAATGAAACGCAGACCCTCCAGAAAGCAGCTGTGGCCTGAGTTTATCCAAATGTGATAAAATATTGAAACAAGTATCATCCATGTTTTCCTCTTTCGTCCCTCACCTTTGTCCCTTCTTCTGACCATCCTACCACCCTGGAAACTCAAAGCCTCCACATGACACACTACAACACCCTACTCAAGTCTGAATAGTTCACCTCTCCCTTAGCAAAACCCTTTCTAATTCTTTCCATAACTGGCACACTAGCAGAACACCAGCGCATGAACACAAGGAAGCGGTGGTTGTTTAATAGTAGAAGAATCCAGGTTAAGAGTCTCTTTAATTATTATTACAGAGAGGTAAAGATATCATGTACTCAAGATATCATAGGACGGTCGCAGGCAATATTCTCCCACTAAGAGTACACTTCTCAGGTAAGTTTATAGAACAGTGCAAAAAAGTATCTATTTACAGCTGGCTGTGACACCAGGGCACCAGTGCTACTCATATCTCAATAAAATGCAAAATGTCCACACAACTCTTCCTGCTCCACCCTTTTAGTTTTAACATATAGAATTAGAATGACCCAAGTAGGTAGATCAATTGTTTAAACAAAAGGATCAGCTCATATAAATTAGCAATGTATTTAAGAAAACATTTGCACGGCTCATTATTCTAGTCCAGAATTAGATACATTGGAATGAATTTAAGCAGACATGTGTCTATGCCACTTTGAAGAAAACAGATACCAATAAACTAAATACACACACACAACATATGCCGATGATATTTCAGTATATCCTTGTACAATTTTCAAGTGTAATAGATCAATATTCAAATATCCAACATTATATATATATATATATATATCTATGTGTGTATATTTGTATATATATGGAACAAAATATAAAATATATTAAATGTAAGTGTTCAAAGTGGAGTCAAAATTATAATCAACTTAAATTTTGCAAGTGTTAACTACCTCCTTAAAGTGGCAAAATATGGCAAGAAAAACATGGTTCTAATCCTGGCTCTTCAACTTCCTAGCTATGCAAACTTAGGCAAATCGTGAGATGGAAATAAGAACGTGCACAATGCATAAGCTTGTTGTGAGGATTAAGTAAGTTAATACATAAAATGCACTTATAACAATGTATAACTATTTACTCAGGAAAATTAGCAAACTACACAATCTAGATGTAGAAAATGACCAATTTATTGATATATGTTGATTTTTCAAAGATAGAGTTCAATTATCTATGTTTTGTCAGAGACTAGAAATGTATAATGTTCAAACCTTCTCTGGTATCTATTTTCTTTTTTTTTTGAGACAGTCTTTCTCTGTTGCCCGGCGCGAGGCTGGAGTGTAGGGCCGCGATCTCGGCTCACTGCCACCTCCGCGTCCCGGATTCAAGCAATTCTCCTGCCTCAGCCTCCCAAGTAGCTGAGACTACAGGCGCGGGCCACCATGCCCAGCTAATTTTTGTATTTTTCTAATAGAGACAGGGATTTCACCATGTTAGCCAGGATGGTCTCGATCTCCTGACCTTGTGATCTGCCCGCCTCGGCCTCCCAATGTGCTGGGATTACAGGCGTGAGCCACCGCGCCCAGCCTCTGGTATCTGTTTTCTAAAATTATCTTAGCAATTTCACTTCTTGGTAGGAATAACACCACCCTCTTTCAGTACATAATTTGTGTACTTTAATGCACATGGAGGAGATTATTGTGTAATTGCAGAAAGTGGCAGTACTTTGGTTAGGCCAAGGGTCCCTGAGGAGAAAGCAAAAGGATAATTAAGATAACTTACCTCTATTACCCATCAGGTTTCCTTGGACCAGTTTGAACCACACTGATTACAAAAGTAAAGGCTAGAAACTGATAGAACTATTTTCATAAAATAGTTGACAAGATTCTAAGAGAAGAATAAATTCCAGAAAGTGTTCTATTTTAAGGAAAACTTTGAGGAAAACTCCAAGAACATTCTCCCTGCCTCTGCACCGAAATCAGCACCATGCTATCACTCTACGAATCACAAGACAACACCCTTCGCATGGACCGTGTTATTTCCACCATAGATGCCATCCACCATGTCAGCAGAGTGGCTTTGTGGAGTGATTTTATGAACTATGGATGTCAAAAATGGTAGATGTTATATGAGGGAACGCAGATCATTCACTGATGTAAGATTGGTTTATAGGCATTTATGAGACACACCTTTAGGGATTCCTAGAAATAGCCAAGAAATACCTTGAGGCATTGCTTGAACATGAAGAGTGCTGTTGAGGAATCAGAATTGGGGTATAAAAATAAATGTGATTTCACTTATACCTCAAAGCTGGTATTTCCTGGAGAATTTTATATTTATATATGGTTATATGCAATTGATCTAGGCCTCTTGTTTAGATAATAGAACTATATACTGTCAGTTATACCATGCCTCAATAGTTTTAGTGATTTAAAATATATGGAATATATTTATACCTAAAGTAAATGTTTCTAATAGGAAAAGTATAATTATTTCAAACATTTTTAATTTGTGGAGTTCTTAAAATACATGATTAAAGAAATGAAACAGAAACATCACAATATATTAGTTTAATACTACAAGAAAATGCTAAAATAAAAAATAAGTTACATGATACAAATAGTTACCAATTGTAGTCATCCTATACTTCACATAAGACAAAAAAAGTTGAATCAATATATTTGAAAAAACATTTAAAAAGGATTTTACTTTTAAAGAAAATTATAGTGTACTCTTACCTAATGTTCTAGGTATATTAATAGCATAATATCACAAGCCTCCTTCCACATCCCATCAAAACTTCTGTCCCATAACTTTCATTTGTAGCCATTAAGAAGTAATGGGAAATAGACACACATCCTCCTGACTGAAATAACTATAAGACTGAACAAAATACATGAAACAGTTTTCAGATATTGCATAACACGTAGTGTTAAGATAAAGGAAAGAAATAAGGTGAGATCTAAGAATGCCCTGGCTTATGGCCTGAAGAGGGTTTTTGGCCTGCAGTGCTGGAAAGACAGACCCAAACAAAGACTTTTCTTGAGTCAAGGAGGCACAGTTCAGGAAGAACAAGATAGCTGGAATTATTTAGCCAAATATCTGGAAAGAAGAGAGCTACAGAGACAGCTGTGGAAGTCCCTGGTGTCTTCATGTAGCACCTGGGTACCCAGAGACCAGCCTATTGTCTGGGTTCACTGGGGAAGGCCTGGAGCTTTTGTCTATATGGTAGGTCCGGAATTATGTCAGCAGGGACAGGTCTGGGGCTCAGGTTCTCAGGTGTAGGCCTTGATCCTGCATCCCTGGGGTCCACCCTGGAGAGGGCATCCACTGAGGTGGACCTGTTGACTAATCCACAGGGACAGGCCTGCAGCCTGGTTCTACAGCAATGGTCCTACACCTGGGATCTGTACAGATGGGTCTCAAGCCTGGGTCCATGCAGGGCTGCATCCTGGATCCATGGGGACAGATCTGATTTCAGGGCAGGCCATTAAACTGAGTTTGCATGGCCAGCTTAGGACTAGCTTATGGGACAGGCCTGAGTCCTGTCTGTGGGAGCTATCCTAGAGCCTTGTGTCATGTGGACCAGCCTGAAGCCTGGGTTCACAGGGGCCGACTTGGCAATATAGTGTGCTTAGATCCTGGGGCTGTCAGTGCTGCTGAGATGAGGCTGAATTCTGGCGCTACAGAGGCCAATCTGGAGCCTGGGGCTGCAAGACTGACCTAGCCCCAGGACTACTGGAATGGGGCTGGTGTTAGGGTCCGTGGCAAAGGTAGGTGGTTACTTCATGTTCATTCCCCCATGCACACTGTATCTCTCTCTACTCTCCACTCTGCATTACCCAGACTTGCAGGAGGAGCAAATGTGCAGACAATATAAAACTACCCTTCTTATCCTCTGCAATGCATCTTTTCTTATTTCTGTGATCCACTGAGATGCTGAAATACTTCACTAGATTCCTTAAATCTTGTGAAGGATTTTTTTTTTTAATGAATGGATAGTTGTTCAATTGAAGTTTCAGTGGTGGGATGCGCGCTATAAAATCCTATTCTGCCACCTTGCTAATATCAGTTTAAATATTATAAATTAATAAAAGTAAACTTAAATAACAAACAGTTTATCTCAGAAATAGAAATTATCATTACTTTTTTTCAAAATCTTTATTTTATTATTATACTTTAAGTTTCGGGTTATATGTGCAGAACATGCAGGTTTTTTACATAGGTATACATATGCCATGGTGGTTTGCAGCACCCTTCAACCCGTCATCTACATTAGGTATTTCTCCTAATGCTGTTCCTCCCCTTACCCCTCAACCCCTGACAGGCCCCAGTGTGTGATGTTCCTTTCTCTGTGCCCATATGTTCTCATTGTTAAACTCCCACTTATGAAAGAGAACATGTGGTGTTTGGTTTTCTGTTCCTGTATTACTTTGCTGAGAATGATGGTTTCTAGCGTCATTCATGTCCTTGCAAAGGAAATGAACTCATTCTTTTTTATGGCTGCATACTACTCCATGATGTATATGTGCCACATTTTTTTATCCAGTCTAACATTGATGGGCATTTGGTTTGGTTCTAAGTCTTTGCTGTGGTGAATAGTGCTGCAATAAACATTTGGGTGCATGTCAAGGAGAACTGCAAACCACTGCTCAAGGAAATAAGACAGGACACAAACAGATGGAAAAATATTCCATGCTCATGGTTAGGAAGAATCAATATTGTGAAAATGGCCATACTGCTCAAAGTAATTTATAGATTCAATGCTATCGCCATCAAGCTATCTATAACCCTTTTCACAGAACTGGAAAAAAAATCACCTTAAACTTTATATGGAATCAAAAGAGAGACCACATAGCCAAGACAATTCTAAGCAAAAAGAACAAAGCTAGAGGCATCATGCTACCTGACTTCAAACTATACTACAAGGCTACAGTAATCAAAACAGCATGGTACTGGTACCAAAACAGAGATAAGAGACCAATGGAACAGAACAGAGGCCTCAGAGGCAACATCACACATCTACAACCATCTGATCTTTGACAAACCTGACCAAAACAAGCAATAGGGAAAGGATTCCCTGTTTAATAAATGGTGTTGGGAAAATTAGCTAGCCACATGCAGAAAGCAGAAACTGGACCCCTTCCTGACATCTTACACTAAAATTAACTCCAGATGGATTAAAGACTTAAACATAAGACCTAACACCATAAAAACCCTAGAAGAAAACCCAGGTAAAACCATTTGGGACATAGCCATAGTCAAGGACTTCATGACTAAAACACCAAAAGCATTGGCAACAAAAGCCAAAATACACAAATTGGACCTAATTAAACTCCAGAGCTTCTGCACAGCAAAAGAAACAATCATTAGAGTGAACCAACAACCAACAGAATGGGAAAAATTTTTGTAATCTACACATATGACAAAGGGCTAATATCCAGAATCTACAAAGAACTAAAA
>CAUYLG010026125.1:0-20203 GCA_963573385.1 Cacajao melanocephalus | reverse complement strand
GGAAGCACGCCCTCGGAAGCCCAGGATGCGCAAACTCGGCAGGAAGAGCGTCCTCGGAAGCCCAGGAAGTGCAAAACTCAGCAGGAAGCGCGCCCTCGGAAGCCCAGGAAGTGCAAAACTCGGCAGGAAGCGCGCCCTCAGAAGTGCAAACTCGGCAGGAAGAGCGTCCTCGGAAGCCCAGGATGCACAAACTCAGCAGGAAGCACGCCCTTGGAAGCCCAGGAAGCGCAAACTCGGCAGGAAGAGCGCCCTCAGCAGGAAGCCGAGAAACAGGGAATGAGGACACGGAAAGGCAAATGGAAAATCAAAGTGCACAGCCAGGTCTCTAGTGATGAACAATGAAAACAAATCAAGTTATCCAGCTAAACAAACATCGTCAGACTGGACTGGAAATTCACCTGCATGCTGTTAATAAGACAACCTACATCATAAAAACTTAGTGTTGAAAATTAGGCCAGGCGCAGTGGCTCATGCCTATAACTCAGCACTTTGGGAAGCCAAGGTAGGTGGATCCCTTGAGTCCTAAATTTTGAGACCAGCCTGGGCAACACAGCAAGACCCTGTCTCCAGAAAATATTTAAAAATTAGCTACATGTAGTGGCGCATGTCTGTAGTTCCAGCTACTCAGGAGGCCGAGGTGAGAGGATCACTCAGGCCAGGAGGTAAAGGTTACAGTGAGCCATGACTGCGTTCCTGCACTCACCCTGGGCAACAGAGCAAGACTCTGTCTCAAAAAAGAAAAAAAAAAAAAAAGGAAGGAAGGAAAGGAAAAAATAAATTAAAGGCAGAAAACCAACACAGCAGGAAAATACTAATCAAAAAAAAGCCCAATGTGGCAGCACTACGAGCAATTTACAAAAAGAATTACTAGATTATTAGAGACATAGAAGTCTACAAAAGAGTCACTCATCAGAAAGATAAAAATTCTACCACGTGCATGCAGCTAATAATGCCCCACATAAATGCCACCAAACAAGAAGAAATGAACAGAACCATCCCCAGGTGACGGACTTGGCCTCCCTCTTTCAATTTCATGCATCTAGAAGGAGACAGAAGCTTTGTGCAGGACCTTAATAAGCTGGATATAGTGAACATGGCCACTATCTACAGGCTATCAAATATACAATGGACATTTCTAGAAGCCACCCACACACTAGATCACAAAGCAAGTCTCCACAAACTTCAAATTAATTGGTATTATATAGACCACTAGACAACTGAGTTAGAAGTCTGTAACAACATAACTTGAAATACTCTATGTATCTGGACAATATTCTTATAACTCACTGATCAAAGAAATCACAGAATAAGCTAAATAATACTTAAAAGGTCTGATATCAAAATTACTTCACATCAAAACACAGGGTGCACAAACGAAAAAATCAAAGAATAAGAATACTTAAAAGTGTTAATACTACTAGGTATTTTAAGAACGCCTAAAAGTGGCTGAAGTCAACATTATTTCACATCAAAGTGCAGGCTGCAGCTAAGGCAGCACTTAGAGGGAAATGCATAGCTAAACCAAGAAGTCAGAAAAGGAATGAAAGAATAAACCAAAAGAAAGCATCCATTGCAAAGACAGAAACATCAGAGGTAAATTAGTGAAATTCAAAATGAAGACCCAGAGTTAAGTCTGACGAAGCCGGGCTGAGACACTGGCCCTCCATGTGGGTCTCAGAGCAGGAGATAGAGACACTGCAACCTGTGGCTGGATGTCAATCCACGTGAGGGGTGACTGGAGGCAGGGCTCAGCCTCAGCAACATGCCAAAGGTGTCCAGAATAAGGCAACAAGGGTTGCCACCCACCCAAGGGGGGCCGAGTGGAGGGGCAGCTTGGGAGAAAACAGGACAAGTGAGGGGCTGAGGTGCCTGCTTTCCTTCTGGCCACAGAGAACCCTTCTGGGCTGTCTCCAGCAACACTTGGCAGCAGACACAGGCAGCCTGCCAGTCCAGCCTTGGCACAGGGCGAGCTGAGAGAGGAATACTGGCAGCAAGCGTGTGGCGGGAACGGCGGTGGGCAAGCCAGGCCAGACAGAGGCAAGCCAGACCTGAAGCTGTGGCTGCAGCGCCTGGCAGTGGGGAGGTGAGAGCCTGCAGTCTTGTGTCCCGGCAGCAACGTGGAAGGAGGAAGTGACCAAGAAGAGCCCAGGATGAGAAAAGATACGCTTGGGGACCGGCACGGTGCCTGCACCGTTTATCCAGGCAACTGGCGTGGCTGTGGCCACAGAAACAGCAGATGTACAGGAGCACAGCGCACAGGAGCAAAAGCCAAGGACACCCGGGACCAAGCCTCATTCACCCCACACATGACAGGGACACCCGGGCCTCACTCAGTCCACACACGACAAGGACACCCAGGCCTCACTCAGTCCACACACGACAGGGACACCCGGGCCTCACTCAGTCCACACATGACAGGGACACCCGGGACCGAGCCTCACTCCCTGCACAAGCCAGGGACAGACTGTGACCTCATCTAAAATCAGAGAACAGCAATGATGGCAGGCAGATTCCTGATGAGAGCACTCAAACTCTCCTCCCCAAAGGAAAGCAAGAGCGGGTAGCACGACTGCTTATCCGACTCGGTGTGGCCACCTGAGCCACAGCAGGTGGCAGGCAACTGCTGTTCAACAGGTTAGGGACTTTCAGTCGTGCAAGACGTAGCAGTTTGAGTGACCTGTTGCAGACACTAGGCCAAGTTAGCAATTCTGCACTGAACACAGAAGATCGTGTTAGGAGGGCCAATCTCATGTTATATGACTTTTGCCATCACAAAAAAGAGCCCCAGGAAGGTGGCCACCCTCCTTGTCTGCACAGCCTGCCCTGGGACCCTGCGGGAACCTGAACAGCGGCTCGGCCGTAGGAAGCCATGCACCTGCCACGCTGCGGTGCTGGCGGAACAGCGACACAGGCCACTGCCACGAGGGTCTTTCGAACGGGACCAGGAATGAAAGCCCCCACCCCAGGCGACTCTAATGAGCAGCCAGCGTGGGCGGACTTCCTGAAGTCTTTGTTGTCTCGCGAGTTTGTGGGGAGGGGGTATTGGGACCTGTTCTGGCTGACACTGCAGGGCCCGGGAGTGCTGGGAGCCAACAGGGGTGTGGAGCAGAGGTGCCTCCACATCACATCCAGAAAATCAGAGTGGGGACATGGCAGGGCCCAGCAGCACTGTCCCCCGAACACCCCGCACTATCCCTTCCCTGAGCAGGTGGAGCCATCTGCTGGCCTCTGCTCCCACGTGGTCCTCTTCATTCCTAGACAGGACCAGGACCTGTGCTGGAGGACAGCTTCTTTATCTCCCTCCCTCTACCCTGTCCTGGCAGAATCAATGCACCATTTTTTTGTTTTGTTTTGTTTTTGAGACAGAGTTTCACTCTTGTAGCCCAGGCTGGAGTGCAATGGCACCATCTCAGCTCACTGCAACCTCCCGGGTTAAAGCAATTCTTCTGCCTCAACCTCCTGAGTAGCTGGGATTACAGGCACACGCCACCATGCCCAGCTGATTTTTGTATTTTTAGTAGAGATGGGGATTCGCCATGTTGGCCAGGCTGGTCTCGAACTCCTGACCTCAGGTGATCCACCTGCCTCCGCCTCCGAAAATACTGGGATAACAGACATGAGCCACCGCACCTGGCCGTCAACACAATTAAATCTTAAATACAAACCTGCATATTGGCTGACCATGTGCACCTGCAAAACCCTTCCCTCCCAACCCCAGGAAGAGGGGGTTTTCGCCCCCACCTCCTATTCTTATGCTTGAAATCGTGAAGGGGATTATAGGTAACCTGCAGGCACCCTGCCAGAGCGTCTGTGCTTCCACCTGCTTCCCCCCTCATTGCCAGCACCCCAGCTCCACAGCACACCCCGCCCTGTCTGTTCACTGCTTTGGCCTCAGCGCCTAGAAACTCCATGTCCATAAAAAACCTGAAGGTGAACCTCATAGGTTTATGCAAACTGGACAGGAGAGACAGCAGAGGCAGAAATCACCGCGTCCACTCGACGTCCTGAGTGAGAAGCCACGTGTGCCCACGTGATGATGGAGACCAGAGGACCAGGGCTCTGCCTGCCCCCTTTTCTGAGCCCCTACTGCATTGAGCTCTGGGACCTGGGACCTCGATGGCCACCCCCTCCTCACCTGGGCTCCTGCGCAGCCAAGCGCAGTCACGCACGCTCATCTTCCAGGTCAGCTCTTGCAGCGAGAGCTTGGCATGCTTCCCCAGAGAGATGAACTTCTTGGTGTTCCTGAGGAAGCGGCGCTCGTTGTGCCTGGAGCCCCAGAGGCCGGGGGGCACCAGCCGGCGCAGGCAGGCCCGCAGGAAGCCGTACACCTGCCAGGTGCTGCTGTGCTGGCGGAGCAGCTGCACCAGGCGACGGGGGTCTGTGTCCTCCTCGGGGGCTGCCACAGAGCCCAGGGGCTTCTCTTGGGCACAGACACCGGCCGGCGCGGTGACTGCAGTCCGCAGTGGGCAGTAAGTCTTGAGGAGCGCCCCGTAGGGGCACCGCGCGTGGTTCCCAAGCAGCTCCAGAAACAGGGGCCGCATCTGCCAGTAGCGCTGGGGCAGGCGGGGCAGCCTGCGGGGCGTCCCTGGCCTCGAACCTAGAAAGATGGTGTCCAGGAGCCGGCGGGCGCCAGTCAGGCTGGGACGCAGGGCACTGAGTAGGAAGGAGGGCCGAAGCCGCTCCTGGGCACCCGAAGAGTAGAGGAAGTGCTTGGTCTCGGCATATACTAGGGGACGAGGCGTGTCCCGGGGCCGCAGTGCCCGCCATGTGGATGGGGGCCCCGTGCCGGGCTGGCGGCCCGCTGATGGGTACGAGTGGCATGCGCCAGGGGCTTCCTCGGCAGCTCCGGCAGGTGACACCACGCAGAAACCACGGCCGCTCGGTCCACGCGTCCTGCCCGGGTGGGCCCGGGGTCCCTGCCCCACAGGCGTCCGCTCCGGCTCTGCGGCAGGCCCATACCTGGGCCTCTTGGGCCACGGTGGGCTTTCACTGGCGCTGCCCCGGCGCCTTATCGCACCCGGGGCTGGCAGGCCCAGGCGGACCCCGGGCTCCCTGACGCTGCTGCTCCAGGCCCGTTCGCGTCCCAGACCCCTTCGCGTCCCAGCTGCGTGTGGCGCGGGCCGGGGCTCCGGGGCAGCGCGGAGCTCGTACAGAGGCGGCCCGCACACCTGGTAGGCGCAGCTGGGAGCCACCAGCACGTAGAGCGCGCAGTGCGCCAGCAGGTAAACCAGCACGTCGTCGCCCAGGCGGCGCAGCAGCAGTGCCCACGCCCCGCTGCCGCGCAGCGTCTCGGTCACGGTGTTGGGCCGGTAGCTGCGCACGCTGGTGGTGAAGGCCTCGGGGGGGCCGCCGCCGGCGCCATCCAGCAGCGCGAAGCCGAAGGCCAGCACGTTCCTCGCGCCACGCTCGCAGAGCCTCTGCAGCACCCGGGCCACCAGCTCCTTCAGGGGGGACACCTGCGGGCGGCGGAAGCGCCCTGAGTCGCCCGCCGGGGGTGCGCGCGCCGCTCCGCTCCCACCCCCCCGCCGGACGCAGACCCCGGGCGGCCCACCTGGTGGAAGGAGGGGGCGGCGGGGGGCGGCCGCGCGTCCCAGGGCATGCACACCAGGCACTGCGCCACCAGCGCGCGAAAAGCCGCCGGGTCCCCGAGCTGCACGAGCCGCCGGCCCTCGGGCCCCAGACGCCGCACAAACGTGGCCAGCGGCAGCACCTCGCGGTAGCGGCTGCGCAGCAGGGAGCGCACGGCTCGGCAGCGTGGCGCGCGCGGCATCGCAATGGACTGCCCGGGCCAGAGCAGGGCCTCCCACGTGCGCAGCAGGACGCGGCGCGGGCAGCCTCCAACCTGCTCCCAGAGAGAAGGCGGGGCCGCGGAGAGGAAGGGGCGGGGCTGGCGGGGAGGGGCGGGGCGGAGAGGGCCGGGGACCGGGGAGGGGTCGGGACGGGGGCGGGGTTCGCGCGGAGTCGGCCGAGCTGGAAGGTGAGGGCCGGGGAGGGCTGGGTTTGGGGAGCCTGGGTCCCTCTCCCTCCATCACGCGGGCAGCGCGGTCCCGGGCGTCTGCGCCCGCGAATCCACCGGGAGCCCGGCCTGGCCTCGACCGCGCAGCTGCTCCGTGCGGACCCGGGGGTCTGGGCCGCGCTTCCCGCCCGCGCGCCGCCCCCGCTCGCAAGTGCAGGGACCCCAGCGAGGGCCCCGCAGAGAGGGGTGGCGTCAGCCGAGGCGCGGGGTAACCCGAGGGAGGGGCGGTGGCCCTGGGCACAGGTGCGTGCGGCGCTCCCTTCATCGCTTTCCCAGATGGGCCTGACCCCGAGTGGAAGGAGCAGGGCGGCGGGCTCCTGGCACTGGGAATGCAGGGCGCCAGGGGAGGACAGAAGCGCGTAGACGCGGCTGGGGACAACCCCGAGGGCGCAGCGCTCGCGGGACGGGCACGCGGGGCTCCCGGAGCGCCTCCCTACCCGCGGGCAATGCTTCCCCGCGACTTGGTCCCCTTTTCTCTTTGCAGGTTCTCAGGCAGCGAGGGGTTCCCACCATGAGCAAACCACCCCAGATCTGTTCATCACCCAGCGGGGCGGTCCCGTCGAGGAAGGGTGGGGCATGGAGTCAGGCGCTCCTCCGGCCCCGCACTGGGTGCCTCACACCTGCCCAGCTGCCTTTACCCTGGGCCCCCGCGCTGTGTCCACCAGCTGGGGCCAAACTTCGGTCACGCCCGCCCGCAGAGGGAGGAGGGCAGCCGCGGGGGTCCGGGCACCTAGCTACAGCCTCGGACCGCTGAGCCAGAAGGCCCGACCTCCAGCCCAGCTGTGGAAGCCACGCAGCCGCGGGGCCCCTGCAGACCTAGGGCCCAGGCACAGCCGAGGACTTCCCTGAACCCCAACTTCGGCTGCTCAAGTTTGGATCTAAGAGGCCAGAAACGTCTGGATCTCCGGAGGCTTTGCGGGGAGGGTGTAGCTGAGGTCGGCAAACACTGAAATGCTAACAGATGCAACCTTCAATGTAACCTTTCCTACTTTCCGAAAGTGTCGGCGGAAATTGCTTTATTTATGGACCCAGCATTTGAACAGGCCTCGCGCCCTCCCTGGGCCGTCACACTCGCTAGGGGTTCGCCTCACCTTGTAAATGCTTTGGATTACGGGTCGCTCTTCTAAAAATCACCTTACTGAGGCTGAAGCCTTTTTAAAGGGCTGTGTTTGTGAATTGTCTCTGCCACTAGGGCAAAGGGGCTGGTGTGGAAAATGTGTTCCAACAAAAGTTAAGTTGCAGCTTACTCTGGTCCCCCCAGAGAAACCAACACAGGAAACCTAATTTTAAAAGAGGGAATAGAAGAAACGCAGGCAGAAGATTCCACTGGAGTAATTAACGCCATGTCCACGGTGAGGAAATGTCTCCCAGCTTTCAGTGAAAATCGAAGACGCCCCAGTATTATGGGTGCAGTTAGTCTGTCCTTGAAAAGCTGATGATGTCTTAGTCATCACAATGTGAAACATTAAGAATGTTCTAAGAGACCAGGCGAGGTGGCTCACGCCTATAATCTCAGCACTTTGGGAGGCCGAGGTAGGTGGATCACGAGGTCAAGAGATCTAGACCATACTGGCCAACATGGTGAAACCCCGTCTCTACTAAAAATACAAAAATTAGCTGGGCGTGGTGGCGCGCACCTGTAGTCCCAGCTACTTGGGAGTCTGAGGCAGGAGAATTGCTTGAACCCAGGAGGCAGAGGTGGCAGTGAGCCAAGATCGCACCACTGCACTCCAGCCTGGCACCTGGCGACAGAGCAAGACTCTGCCTCATAAAAAAAAAAAAAGAAAAAAGAAAAAAAGAATGTTCTAAGAAAAACAGATAAACAGATTCTATCACTGGCTTAAAACCCCACAACACTTGAGTGGGGTGAGCTTCCTTTCTCAGACTCATGTTTCTAAACAGAGTGGATTCTGGGCTGGGCGAGGTGGTTCATGCCTGTAATCCCAGCACTTTGGGAGGCCAAGGGCGGTGGATTACCTGAGGTCAGGAGTTCAAGACCAGCCTGGCCAACATGGTGAAACCCTGTGTCTACTAACATACAAAAAAAATTAGCCAGTCCTGGTAACACGCACCTGTAATTCCAGCTACTTGGGAGGCTGAGGCAGAAGAATCGCTTGCACCTGGGAGGCAGAGGCTGCAGTAAGCCGAGATGGCGGCATTGCACTCCAGCCTGGGCAACAAGAGTGAAACTCCTTCTAAAACAAACAAAAAGAGTGGATTCTCTACTAGTGGTGAAAAATAACAAAGTATTGTTCCTTCCTCCACAGAAGGAGTGAGAGGAACTCATCTGCCCCTGGGGGGATAGGGAAGGGGCTCAATACCGGTAGTCAGGATGGACTTTAATTTCTACTTTAATTTCAATGTCTCAGCACACACTGAGATGTGGAGACTCAGGACGGTGTCCACACTCGCACCCTGATTCTACGTTGGCTTCCTCCTAGCAGACGGCAACCCTGCTGGGACCGGAGGCCTGCAGCCCCCAGCCACTGGCAGGGTGGGGGCATCACGGCCCCTGCATTGGGTCCCACAGCATAACAGGTGTTCACAGAAACTGTGGGTACGTCAAGAGACGGTGAATCCTGTCTACGAGGAATTACAGAAAGTATCAAAGAAGGGCAACTTCTGAGTAAAGGGGAAACTCCCGACCAGCGGGTGTGACTTGAGCGCAGGGAAGTTTCAAAATGGTTCAATAGGCCAGGCGTGGTGGCTGACATCCATAATCCCAGCACTTTGGGAGGCTGAGTGGGCAGATCACCTTAGCTCAGGAGTTTGAGACCAGCCTGGCCAACATCATGAAACCCCATCTCTACTAAAATTACAAAATTAGCCAGCATGGTGGTGGCGCCTGTAATACCAGCTACTTGGGAGGCTGAGGCAGGAGAATCACTTGAACCTGGGAGGCAGAGGCTGCAGTGAGCCAAGATCACGCCACTGCGCTGCAGCCTGGGCAACAAGAGTGAAACTCTGTCTCAAAAACTAAGTAAATAAATAAAGTAAAATGGCTAAATAAATCACTCAAGCCTGCCCTGCCCTTTCCCAAAGGTGCTTCAGCCTTGTCCTTGGACGTTTCTGTAAACTTTTGTTTTGAAATAATCCTAGACTCGCAGCGCTTTGGTTTCTTGTTGCTGCTGCAAATCCCCACATGCTTTGTGCTAGAAGGGCAGTGCAGGTGCCCTCCCACGGCGTGAATGCCCTCCTAAGGTGAGGGCGCTCTCCTATGGCGTGGGTGCCCTCCTACAATGTGGGTGCCCTCCTGCATCACGGGTGGCCTCCTATGGCGATGGTACCCTCCTGCATCGTGGGTGCCCTCTTGCCATGTGGATGCCCTTCTACATCGAGGGTGCCCTCCTACGGTGTGGAGGCCGGAAGTCCACAATGGGCCCTGGTGGGCTAAAGGTGAGCCGTGCCTTCCTGCTGCAGGCCCCAGGGAGGGTCCCTTCCCTGCCTTTTCCAGCTTCCCAAGGTGCTCACAGGCCTGGGCTTGAGGCCCCTCCTCCCTCTTCAGCCTCGGTCTGACTCTGTCTCCGTCATCCCGGCCGCCTCCCTCTGACCCTGATGCCCACCTCCTCCCAGAACCCCTGGATTACTTTTCCGGCCTTCCACGTAATCCCGAATAATCCTGGATTGTCCCAGGGCTGGGCAGGTTCTGTCCATCAGGATGCCGGCATCTCTGGGGCATTATCCTGCCAGGACACTTGGGTGTGGCAAAGATGGCACATCCTCTGGGTTCCCCCATCCCCATCCCCCATGGTTACGTTCCCCATAACTAAGCCAATACTCCGTTAGAACCAGGAACTTCCTGTGTTTATGAATGGAGGAGCTGTCCGCGGCACAGACGGGCCAGTCTGTTTAACCGTTTTGTCCAAGGACATTTTAGCAGCACTTTCCCCACTTTGTAGCTCTTAAAACTGCTGTGTTCGGTTGTGGACGTGAGTTTGTACGTGATGTGCGTGATCACGTGAATTCCCAGGGCTCTGGGATCAATGTCCAGGAGTGTGACTGCTGGATCTTTTGGTAAGGGGATGCTTAGCTCTTGTGGAAACTGCCACCCTGTGTTCCAGAGGGAGGGGGGCAGGGAAGTGCTGGGCAGAGAAGGGTGGGTCCCCGGCGAGGGCTCCAGCCCTGGCCTGTGCCCACAGGCCCGGGTGAGGACAGGCACTCCTACCTTCACATACAAATGTTGCATTTCCCAAGACCACCTGGCCACCACACCCCCATCCTGTGCCTAGAAAACCCCCGAGAACCTAGTGGGCAGAGACACAAGTGGCTGGACGTGGAGGGGAGCACAGTGGCAGAAGAACATGCTGACGGCCCAGCAGACGCCAGGAGAGCAGGAGGGCCTGGAAAGGGAGGCCCTAGCACAGCCGGACACCCGGAACCTGCACCTGCCACAAGCCAGGTTGAGGCTCAGAGGAGCCAGTCTAGGAGGTGCAGAACCTCCTCCCTTCAACACGTGTGAGTGTTGGGGAAGGAGACAGACACCCAATGTAAGGAGGAACTGTGCGAGCCACGTTGCTGAGACAAGGCACAGCGGGAGAGGGAGACGACAGTGCTGGAGCACGGGCCCACCCGGGGCTTAGGAAGCGGCTGGAGATGCTGAGCCCTGGAGACGCTAAGGCCTGGAGACACTGAGCCCCGGAGGCAGAGGGTGTGGGGACAGGGCTGGCCTCAGTGTGGCACCCCAGGGTGAGTCTCCAGGGCAGATGGCTCCCTCGGGAAGCAGCAGCCAGGCCCTAGAATCTGGGTGACTGCCTGCAGGACAGCCTTGGGGTCCTCTGTCTCCCAGGCTCTCCTAGTCTAAAGGGACAGACTGTCCCAGCCGCTATTGTCACCCACCTGCTGGCTGAAAGCAGCCTCGTCCTCTCTCCTGGTCTCTTCTATCAGGAGTGTGTGCAGGGCTCTTTGGGTCCAGTGAAAGAATGGGTTTGTACTGAGTTTGCGGTGGTTTGTCCCACCTGAAGACGTTGCTGGGATCGCTGCTCAGTCCTTAGTGGTGAAAATGAATCATGATGGGAGTGACGGTCCCCATCAGTGGAGTAGTGTAATTGACACGACCATTTCATGCACAAGACCGCCTTACCCTCAACCCCCCACGGTAGCGGGCAGGCAAGGGCCACGTCCGTTCCCACGGGTTCCAGGCTCCGTGACTTCCTGGGCTGGTGTGGGTGGGCCCAGGAAGCTGGCCTGGGCTCCTGGGTCACACACAGAGTGGCCGCCTTCACGTTGCCTAATGCGGCAGGCCCCATGGGGGACAGTCAGTGGTCCTGCTTTCGGACACCCAGGCCTGGGGACGCTCTCCCTGGTGGCTTTGCCACGCTTATCGTCCTGCCACCCGTCCCTCTCCTCCTGTACCTTCCCTTGCATCATAAGCCACCTTATGAAAACCAATAAAAAGTACTTAGGGCGAAAAATCCCTCTGAATGTGGTTATTAAATCCTTGGATCTTGGCAAACATAGCTCAGTTCCTGTTTTACGCCTTTGGATTTCTGCACTCCTGAATGCTATTTGATGAAATTTAAGAAAATAGTAAGATAAAATTATCCATTCGGTTGCTGAAAGGTTGAATTTACTCATGGACTTAAGTCTTTCAATCCCGCCATCACTGTCTGCTCCCAGCCACATCCCGGTTTGTCATTAAGCCAGGCACAGATCCTTTCTCCAGGGCGGGGGTCTGTGGAACCCTTTGCAAGAGGGTCCCTGGCAGGGGCTCGGAGAAGCTCTGTGGGGTCACTCTGCCTGATCGGAAAGTGGGAGGGCAAGAGAGGGAGAGAGGAAAGAGGTAAACGGCCACAGAGCCAGGCGTCTGGTTTTCCCTGAGAAGGGTGCTTCCATGACTTTCTGTTTTAAAGACAACACCTAACTGAAGCTTCCTTCAGAATACACCTTGGTCAGTGCTTAAGATGAAAGAAAGATTTTAAGCCACACTTCCAGTGCCCTTGACGCCTCTCCCTCCGGTACATGCTGTGGTGAGCCGACCTGGGTTTGTGCAGGAAGCTTCTGACTTCCTCCATTACCGCTGGCCGCCTTTTCCAGGCGGCATCCAGAGCAATCTTCGAAAAGCATAAATAAGGGCACCTCATGCCTTGCTCAGCACCCGAGGCAGCCTCTTGTCGCCCCTCCTCACCCTAGCCTTCCTGCCCTCGGGTCATCAGGCCTCTGCCTTGCGCCTGGATCTTGGGCAGGGACCCTGGAGGATCTGAAGCAGCTCAGGTCCACAGGGCCACCTGCTTCCTGCCAGGACTCTCATTCTTCCTGGAGGAAATCACCAACACTTCTGGTTTCAGGACTGAGTCACACAGATGAAGTTTAACCAAACCTGAACATGCAATCGAAAACCTCCAAGCACACAAGAAAAGCAGCATGGATGCAAAGTGGAAGAGAGAAGGCAAACACAGAAATGCCATGTAGCCACATACGCTGATTCTGCAGCTGTTTTACAGAAATCTGCAATTATTGGTAATTAATAAAGATCACCTTTCACCAGATTAGCAGTTGTTTTAGGGTTTACAGATGCCTCTTTAACTTCTCCCAGCCTGTCTTTGGTTGAAATTAAGTCACTTACAGAGAGTATGAGCGTCTCACCACAGTAATTTCCACCGCCCCTCCTGGCGTTTCTGCCATTGTGGCGATAACTTTACTTGTCCAGAAGCTAGAAACCCCACAATACATTGTGCTTATTTTAGATTAAGTGGTTAATTACCTTTCATAATTGCTTTAATTTTTAATTTCTAATAGAGTATATTTTTATAAGGTACATAGAGTTAAAATTTTAATTTTCTTTTTTGTTTTGTTTTGTTTTGAGACAGAGTCTTGCTCTGTCACCTAGGCTGGGGTGCAGTGGCGTGATCTCAGCCCACTGCAAACTCCACCTCTCAGGTTCAAGCAATTCTCCTGCCTCAGCCTCTGAGCAGCGGGACTACAGGTGCCAAAAGTTTGTCGATTTTGTTTACCTTTTCAGAAAAGCGGCTTTTAATCTTGTTGAACTGCTGTGCTGTTGTCTCTGCTTCAGCCCCGTTTGCTTCTGCTCTGTTATTCCTTTTCTCCTGCTGATTTTGGGTTTACTTCGCGCTTGCTTTTCTAGCTCTTTGAGATACATCGTTAGTTTGTGTTTTCAAGTTTTTCTACTTTTTTTTTTCTTGAGATGGAGTTTCACCCTTGTTGCCCACACTGGAGTGCAATGGTGCGAACTCAGCTCACTGCAATCTCTGCCTCCTGGGTTCAAGAGATTCTCCTGCCTCAGCCTCCCGAGTAGCTGGGATTATAGGCAGGCAGCACCACACCCAGCTAATTTTGTATTTTTAGTAGAGACGGGGTTTCTCCGTGTTGGTCAGGCTGGTCTCGACCTCCCGAACTCAGGTGATCTGCCCGCCTCAGCCTCCCAAAGTGCTGGGATTACAGGTGTGAGCCGCCGTGACTGGATTTTATACTTTTTTTGTGTGTGACAGAGTCTTGTTCTTTTGCCAGGCTGGAGTGAAGTGGCACAACCTCAGCTCACTGCAAAATCAGACTCCCGGGTTCAAGGGATTTTCCTGCCTCAGCCTCCCAATCCCCTCAGCTGGGATTACAGGCACACACCACCACGCCCAGCTAATTCTTGTAGTTTTAGTAGAGACGGGTTTTCACCATGTTGACCAGGATGGTCTCAATCTCCTGATCTCGTGATCTACCCGCCTCGGCCTCCCAAAGTGCTGGGATTGCAGGTGTGAGCCACCACACCTGGCCTCCACTTTTTTGATGTAGCTGTTTATAGCTGTAAACTTCCCTCTTAGTACTGCTTTTACTGTATACCATGGATCTTGGGATGTTATGTTTCCATTATCATTTGTTTTTGTTTTTCTTTTTTTGAGACAGAGTTTTGCAATGTCACCCAGGCTGGAGTGCAGTGGCACGATCTCAGCTCACTGCAACCTCTGCCTCCCAGGTTCAAGCAATTCTCCTGCTTCAGCCTACCAAGTAGCTGGGATTATAGGCATCCAGCACCATACCCAGCTATTTTTTATGTATTTTTAGTAGAGATGGGGTTTCACTATGTTGGCCAGGCTGGTCTCCAACTCCTGACTTCATAATCCGTCCGCTCGGCCTCCTACGGTGCTGGGATGACAGGTGTGTCACTGCGCCCAGCCTATCATTCGTTTAAATAAATGTTTCAATTTCCTTTTTAATTTCTTCATTGACTCACTAGTCATTCAGGAGCATATTGTTTAATTTTCATGTATTTGCATAGTTTTCAAAATTCCTCTTGTTGATTTCTGGTTTTATTCCACTGTGGCCAGAGAAGATGTTTGGTATTATTTAATTTTTTTTTTCAGACAGGGTCTTGTTCTGTCACCAAGGCTGGCATGCAGTGTTGCAAACATGGCTCATTATAACCTTGATCTCTTGGGCTCAAGTGATCCTCTCACTTCAGCCTCCTAAGTAGCTGGGACTACAGGCACACACTACTATGCCTGGCTAATTAAAAAAAAATTGTAGAGACAAGGTTTCACTATGTTGCCCAGGCTGGTCTCAAACTCCTGGACTCAAGTGATCCTCCCACCTCAGCCTCCCAAAGTGCTGAAATTGTCATCATGCCTGGCCCAGTTTTTTTTGAATTTTTAATGGCTTGTTCTGTGGCATAATATATGCTCTATCCTTGAGAATGATCCATGTGCTGAGGGAAAAAAATGCGTATTCTGCAACTACTGGATGAAATGTCCTATAAATATCAATTAGGTACATTTGGTCTATATTATAGGTTAAGTCCAATTTTTTTGTTGATTTTCTGTGTGATCTGTCCAGTGCTAAAAGTGGGGTGTTGAAGTCTCCAGCTGTTATTGCATGGGGATCTATCTCTGTCTTTAGCTCTAATAATATTTGCTTTATATATCTGGGCGTCCCAGTGTTGGGTGCATATGGATTCATAATTCTTGTGTCCTTTTGCTTTATTGTAATTACCTTCTTTGTCTGTTTTTATACTTTTTGTCTTGAAATCCATTTTGCCTAAGTCTAGCTCTTCCTGGTCTTTTTTTGGTTTCCATTTGTATGGGATATTTTTTCCATCCTTTTATTTTCAGTCTCTGTGTATCTTTATAGCTGAAGCATATTCCTGTAGGCAACAGATCATTGAGTCTTGTTTTCTTTGTCCATTCAGCCACCCTGTGTCTTTTGATTGGAGAGTTTAGTCCATTTACATTCAGAGTTCTTATTGATAAATAAGGAATTACTCCTGCTATTTTGTTGTTTGTTTTCTGGTTGTTTTGTGGTTGTCTCTTTCTTCTTTCCTTCCTTCCTGTGTTCCTTTTAGTGAAGGTGATTTCTTCTGGTGGCATGATTTAATTTCTTGGTTTTTATTTTTGCTGTATCTGTTGTATGTTTTTTTCATTTGAAGTTACCATGAGACTTATATATACCTTGAGACTTGCAAAGATGCCCAGCCAAAAGTTCTTATTAAAAAATACATATTTATATTTGATAACATAAATATAAATATTTTTATATATTTTATAATATAAATATATAAGTATATTTACATTTAGCATATATATATATATATATTTGAGATGGAGTTTCACTCTGTTACCCAGGCTGGAGTGCACTGGCCTACTCTTGTCTCATTGCAACCTCTGCCTCCCAGGTTCAAGCAATTCTTCTGCCTCAGCCTCCTGAGTACCTGGGATTACAGGCGTATGTCACCACACCCAGCTAATTTTTGTGTTTTCAGTAGAGATGGGGTTTTGCTATGTTGGCCAGGCTGGTCTTGAACTCCTGACCTCAAGCAATCCATCCACCTTGGCCTCCCAAAGTGCTGGGATTACAGGTGTGAGCCACCACAACTGGCCTAAAATATGTTTTGAAATATATTTTCAGTGGGTAAAAAAAATAAATAAATTTAGGATTTTTTTTCTTTTGTGTCTTCTATCTTGTTTTGTTTCCTACAAGAAATCTATATTGTTTTCATTGTTCCTTTGTATGTCATGAATCTCTTTTCCTCGGACGCTCTTTTTTTTTTTCTTTCTTTTTTTTTTTTTTTTTTTAATGAAAGAAAGAAAGAAAGAGGAAGAAAAAGAGGGAGAGAGAACAGGAATCTTGCTCTATTGCCCAGGCTGAAATGCCATCTAAAAATAGATATTAAAGACCTCTTTTATGCCGATAATTGTGCTTAACAACGGAGACAGGAAGGAATAAGGGAAGAAAATAACAAACAGCCAACCAATATTTCATTTAAGTCTGTGAAATACTATGCAATTGGTGAAGAGCGATTTACTTCCAATTGTGTGGTCACTTTTAGAATAGGTGTAATATGGTACTGAGAAAAATGTATGTTTTGTGCATTTGGGGTGGAGAATTCTACAGATATTTATTGAGTTTACTTGTTCCAGGTCTGAATTCAAGTCATAAATGTCCTTGTTAATTTTCTGTCTCGTTAATCTGTCTAATGTTAACAATATGGTGTTAAAGTCTCCCGCTGTTACTGTGCAGGAGTCTAAGTCTCTTTATAAGTCATTAAGAACTTGTCTTATATATCTGGGTGCTCCTGTATTGGGTGCATATATATTTATGATCATTAGCTCTTCTTGTTGCATTGATCCTTTTACCATTATGCAATGTCCTTCTTTGTTTCTTTTAGTCTTTATTACTATTAAATCTGTTTTGTCAGAGACGAAAATTACAACTCCTGTTCTTATTTTTTGTTTTTGTTTTTGTTTTTTTTTGCTCTCGATTTGATTGGCGAATCTTCCTCCATCCCTTTGTTTTGAGTCTTTGTGTGTCCTTGGATGTAAGATAGATCTGGATACAGCGTACCGATGGGTTTTGACTTTTTATTCAATTTGCCTGTCTGTGTCTTTGATTGGGGCATTTAATTCATTTAAATTTAGGATTAATATTAATATATGTAAGTTTAATATTGTCATTTAATGCTAGCTGGCTGTTTTGCCCATTAGTTGATATAGATTCTTCATTATGGTGATACTCATTACCTTTTGGTAAGTTTTTGGGATGACTGATACTGGTTGTTCCTTTTTGTATGTAGTGCTTCTTTCAAAAGCTCTTGTAAAGCAAGCCTGGTGGTAATGAAATCTCTGAGTACTTGCTTGTTCAGGAAAAATTTTATTTTTCCTTCACTTATGAAGCTTAATTTGGCTGGATATGAGATTCTGGGTTGAAAATTCTTTTCTTTGAGGATATTGAATATTGACCCCCACTCTCTTCTAGTTTGTAGGGTTTCTGCTGAGAGATCTGCTGTGAGTCTGATGGGCTTCCCTTTGTGGGTAACCCGAACTTTCTCTCTGGCTGCCCTTAGAATCTTCTCCTTTATTTCAACCCTAGCGAATCTAACGATTATGTGTCTTGGGGTTGCTCTACTTGAGGAATATCTTTGTGGTGTTCTCTGTATCACCTGGAGTTGAGTATTATCCTGCCTTACTAGGTTAGGAAAGTTTTCCTGAATAATATCCTGAAGAATATTTTCCAGCTTGGATTCATTCTCTTCATAACATTCTGGTACACCTATCAAATGTAAATTAGGTCTTTTCACATAGTCCCATATTTCTTGGAGACTTTGCTCATTCCTTTTTACTCTTTTTTCTCTAATCTTGTCTTCTCGTTTCATTTCATTAAGTTGGTCTTCGACCTCTGATATCCTTTCTTCTGCTTGATCAATTCAACTGTTAAAACTTGTACATACTTCGCAGATTTCTCGTATTGTGTTTTTCAGCTCCATTAATTCACTTATGTTCCTCTCTAAATTGTCTATTCTCGTTAGAATTTCATCAAATCTTTTTTCAAGATTCTTAGTTTCTTTGCATTGGGTTAGAACATGTTCTTTTAGCTCACAGAAGTTTCTTATTATCCACTTTCTGAAGCCTAATTCTATTAATTCATCGCACTCATTCTCCATCAGGCCTTGTTCCATTGCTGATGAGGAACTGTGATCTCCTGTAGAAGGAGAGACCTTCTGATTTTGGGTGTTCTCAGCCTTTTTACGCTGGTTTCTTCCCATCTTTGTGGATTTATCCACCTGTCATCTTTGTAATTGCCAACTTTCAGATTGGGTCTCTGAGTGGACGTCCAACTTGTTGATTCCCAGTGCCGGAATCTACGTAATTTTCACTGCGGCAACCCACTTCGCCGGCTGAAACAGCGGTACTGAGATTTGTGGTGCTTTTCTGCCTGGGAATCTCCGGTCTGGCTTCCCTCTTCAGTCCCTTTTTCAATCAGCTGAATGGGCGACTCTGCCTTCCCGGAGCTCCAAATGTCATCAAAGAGGGCACCCAGTCCCGTTTACTCTGCACTGAGAACCGCCACGCCAGGGTGCTGGCAAAACAGCTGTGCCGGCCAAAAGAGTCGCACTGGTGACCTGTGGGGCTCCTCCACTGGGAATCTCCTGGTCTGTCAGCAACAAAAATTTGTCTGAAAGTGTGGTGTCCACTTGTTTTCTGCGCTTTCATTGGGAGCTACAATCCTGAGCTGCTAGTAATCGGCCATCTTGGATCTCTCTCCTAACTTTTACATTAATTCAAGTCCACCTTCAGTATCACTTTTCTGCTTCACAGGAAATGTGAATAATTAATAATTACAAAATCATTCTTATTCCTCCCTCTTCCTGTCTTTTTTATCATTTGTGTCATTTATTTCACTTATACATAAGCATATACACATATATTTATGTACGTATATATACATAATTGAATGCATCATTGCTTTTATTATTTGTACAATTTGTTATATGTTAGATCAATTAAAAATAGAATAAAAAATTATTCACTTATTCCTTCTTTGTTGATCTTCCTTTCTTTATGTAGATCCAGGTTTCTGACATATAATTTTCCTTCTCTCTAAAGAACTTTAACATTGTTGCAAGACCTGTCTACTGGCAACAAAACTCCATCAGTTTTTATCTGATAAAGTCTTCAGTTTCCCTTCACTTTTGAAAGATAGTTTTGCAGGGTACGGAATTCTAGTTTAAGGATTATTTTCTTTCAATACTTAAAGTATTTCACTCCACTTGCTTTTTGCTTGCATGGTTTCTGAGGAAAAGTAAGTCAGATGTAATTTTGATCTTTGCTCCTCTACAGGTAAAGTTTTTGTTTGTTTGTTTGTTTTGTTTTGTTTTAGGACCTTTTCTTTATTATTGATTTTCTGTAGTTTGAAAATAATATGGCTAGGCGTAGTTTGTTTTTCTAACTTTATCCTGCTTGGTGCTTTCTAAACTTTCTAAACCAGTTAAGAAAATGCTCATTTATTGCTGTCTCAAATATTTCTTCTGTCCCCTTTTCTCTTTCTTCTTTTCCCATATTTCAATTACATATACGTCACACCATTTTTAGTTATCCCACATATCTTAGATATTTTTCTTTTTTTATTTTAGTCTATTTTTCATTTTGCTTTTCAATTTAGAAAGTTTCTATTGAGATATTCTGAAGTTCAGAAGGTTTTTCTCAACTATATTCAGTCTGCTACCATGCCCATCAAAGTCATTCTTTTCTGTGGCTGTTTTTGATCACTGGCATTTCACTTTGGTACTTTCTTAGATTTCCTATGTCTGTGCTTATATTGCCCATGTATTTTGGCATGTTTCTACTTTATCCATTACCGCCCTAAGCGTATTAATCATAGATTTTTAAATTCCTGATCTGAGTACAACAAACCCCCATAACACAAGCTTACCTATATTACAAACCTTTACCTGTATTCCTGAACTTAAAAGTTTTTAAAAAGTCCTGATCTGTTAATTTAAATAACCCTGCTATATCTGAATTTGGTTCTGATGTTTGCTGTCTTTTCAGACTTTCTTTATTCTTACTGATATGTCTTGCAATTTATTTCTACATAGTTTGACAGGATGTACTGTATGAAAGGAACTTCTGTGCTTAAGACTGTGGTAATGTGGTGGTAAGGAGCTGGAGAAGGTGAAGCATTCAATAATCCCCATTATTATTTAGGTCCCCATCTTTTAGTTAGCTTGTACCTCTCCATTGTGAACTTTTTTTTGTTGCGTTTTAGGTTTGGGGGTACATGTGATGAACATGCAAGATTGTTGCTTAGGTACACACGTGGTAGTGTGATTTGCTGCCTTCCTCCCCTTCACCTATATCTGGCATTTCTCCCCATGCTATCTCTCCCCAGCTTCATATGTAATTCCCATTTGTCTTTCTAGTTGAGACAGCATAGTTAGAGGGGCTGGAGTTGGGCCTTTCTCTGCTCTCC
>CAUYLG010026124.1:0-34492 GCA_963573385.1 Cacajao melanocephalus | reverse complement strand
GGCTTGTTGGTGATGAAGTTTTTTCTGTTTCTTAGTTTTCCTTTGGCGGACGCCCCTTTCCCACTGAGCTTGGCTTTCCCGGGTTCAGCTGTGCTTACTGTGAAACTCTCAGTCCTCAGTGCTTCCAATTGCTGTTCTCCTTGTGGGGACGGGACCAGCCGAGCTCGACTCAAAGGGCCCCCAGCTGCGTATACTCCACACCGAGAAGCGCTGCGCTGCACCGCACCGGGGCGCCGGCAAAACAGCCACACCGGCCAAAAGAGTCACGCTGGCGATCCGTGTGGCTCCTCCACTGGGAATCTCCCAGTTTGTGGTCCACAGAAATTCGTCTGAAATTGCAGCGTCCACTCGCTCTCCGCGCTTTCACTGGGAGCTGCAATCCTGAGCTGTTGTTAATCGGCCATCTTGGATCTCTCTCCCTTTAATTATCATTTAAATGTTTGTTGGCCATTTACAGTTCTTTAGCAAATTGTTCTCTCAGGTTTATTGCCTATTTGCAATGGGAGTGTTCCTCATTTTCTTATTATATGTGGACATTTGTTGTCATATATGGCATATATTTCTCTCAAATTTGTTGTTACAATTTTAATTTTGTTCTTTTTTTATGTACAGATATTTTATACTTTTCAATCTGGTCTACTATCTTTTTATTTGTGTGTTTTTTTTCATTGTTTTCATGCTTAGAAACGCTTTTTTATCCCAAAGCCAAATCCATATTTATTTTGATAGCTATCTTATTGTTGTTTTATAGTTAATTTTTAAAACAATTATAGAATATGCTTATTTTAGAAATACCAATCCAGTCTTCTTATTACTCTGCTGAAAATCCACTGGTGTCTTCCCATTGTGTGGAGGATGAAAGTCAAACTTAGCAGCTTGGCATATCAGCTCTTTGGAGCTGGCCTTTCTTTTGGCTTCATTTTCTATCTACACACCTAGCAATAGCAGACCACTCGCAGTTCCCTAAATAGTTCCATGTGCCTATGCCTTACAACTATAGATTCTCTTTTCCAAGACCTGCCACAGTCTGCCTGATAAATGATTATTCTTCCTGTAATTCTCAAACATCACCTCTTTTTGTAAAACGTGTTCCATGTTTCTCTCTAGCTCCCTCCCCTTGGAATCCTCCCAGAGCCAGTTGGTCAGGCTTTATTGTCATTTGTCTTGTTTGGCTGCTGTCTTATTCTATTTGTGCAGCTATAGCAAAATATCTCAGACTGGGTAATTTATAATGACAGAAACTTAGTTCTCACAGTTCTGGAAACCAGGAAGTCCAATATCAAGGCACCAGCAGGTTTAGTATCTGAGGAGAGCCTGATCTCGGCTTCCAAGATGGCACCTTTTTGCTGCATCGTCTAGAGGGTAAAATGCTGTGTCTCACATGGTGGAAGAGCAGAGGAGCACAAACCCACTCCCTGAATCCCTTTTGTAAGATCCTTCATGATTTGATTACCTACTAAAGGCCCGCCTCTTAATGGTATTACATTGGCAATTAAGTTTCAACATGTGAATTTTGGAGGACACATTCAGACAATAGCAGTTGTCATTGTCTTTATACATGTTTCTCTCCCCATCCTGTGAGTGCCTTAAAGGAGGGACCATATCCTATTCACCATTGTCACTGCCCAGCACAGAGAGGATGTACAATGTTTGTTGAATATGTGAAGCATTAATTAAAACACAATGTTGAATAATAAACCATTTATACGATGGTGGAAATATTATTTCAGAATTTCCAAGATACAGCTAAGAAACTTTTCTTTCTGTTTTTAAGAAATATTGCTGTCAAAGATGGTGCTAACCTGAAAGAAAAATAACATAATATAAATATGATACCTATGTGTTAAGGACAGCTCTAGACATGCAGTGTGAGAGACAAAGAAACAATACCACAGTGGCAAAACCACTGATACAAATGCAGTGTTGAGATATCCCTGCTTCCGTCCCAGCCCCAGCCCCAGCCCCTCCTGCTGGCAGCTCTTTTCCCCTGTTCCAAGACTCAGAAATAATCCTACCCAAATACACATCTGCACCTTTCTCACCTAGTAACTCCACCAAGAGCCTGGCAGTACAGGAGCTCCCTCAGAAGGGCTACACAAAGGTGATTTCATAGTCTTAACTGCTTATCTCTTG
The DNA here is from genome assembly GCA_963573385.1 of Cacajao melanocephalus. Taxonomy (NCBI): domain Eukaryota; kingdom Metazoa; phylum Chordata; class Mammalia; order Primates; family Pitheciidae; genus Cacajao; species Cacajao melanocephalus. Next base: position 32,359 of record CAUYLG010026124.1, on the reverse strand, counting down.
TCACAGTTTAAAAGCCTAGGCCTTCCACAGAACTGGCTCACATACCAATAGAGCAATCTCAAAGTGCAAAAAAAAAAAAAAACACGGGATGGGGGGAGTGCTAGAAATAATCTTGATTATATATTATGAAAAATTAACGGTATGAAACAGTGCTGTCCAATAGAAATAGAATGTAAGCTACGTATGTAATTTTTTCTGGTAGTCACCTTAAAAAAGTAAAAAGAAACAGATAACATTGACCATAATATACTTTAAACCACATATCAAGATATTATCATTTCAACACATATAATCAATATTTTTAAAGTTCTACACTGCTTCAATTTTAAAACTTAATCTTAAAATAAAATTAAAATGATCAAAATCAATAAATTTAGTATTGATATAGTACTACTATCTAATTTACTGTCCATATTCAAATGTCATTAGTTGTTCAAATAATGTTCCTTATGGCTATTTTTTCCTTTAGTCCAGGATCTAATTCAGAATTCTACATTGCATTTAGTTGTCTTGTCTCTTTCATCTCTGTTAATCTGGAAAATATCCTCAGCCTTTCTTTACCTTTTTTGACATTGACATTTTTGAAGGGTGTGGGGCCATTTGTTATGAAAAATGTCTTTCAGTTTGGGTTATTTTAATGTTTCCATGTGATTATTTTCTGGTTTTGCATTTTTGGTGGGAATCCTACAGAAACAATGTGTGTCTGTGGTAGACAGGGAAATTCTCTGTCTGGATCCTCCTTCAAGGGAGGACTTGTCACCCAGCTACAGGGAGAGTCAGCAGGTAGCCTCCAGCTAATAGCTTTTTATTTGTGCTTCACCTTTGGAGAGCTACCTTATTCGATATCATGCCCCTTGAAAAATCCACATCTGGTGACTTAATGAGGCAAGGATATAAAAGCCTAACCATTCTGATCTGATACAGGATCAATGGTATCAGACATTTAAGATATATGGAGAAAAGAGTAGGTAGAGGGTAATGTATCAGATGGCTTTTTTTTTTCTTTTTTTTTTCGACTCTCACTCTGTTGCCCATGCTGGAGTGCAGTGGCACGATCTTGGATCACTTCGGCCTCCACCTCCTGGGGTCAAGCGATTTTCCTGCCTCAGACTCTCGAGTAGCTGGGATTACAGGTGCCTGCCACACCCAGCTAATTTTTTTTTTTATTTTTTATTTTTTTAGTAGAGATGGGGTTTCACCATGTTGGCCAGGCTAGTCTCGAACTCCTGACCTCAGGTGATCCACCCGCCTCAGCTTCCGAAAGTGTTGGGATTATAGGCGTGAGCCACTGTGCATGGCCTAGATGGCTACTGTTGAACATCACTGAGACTCTCCATAGAAATAGAATCAACAACTAAGGGTGAGTAACAGGCAATTGAAAACCAAGTGTGAAAGGTAGATTCTCCTTTCAAGTGATTCTCCTGCCTCAGCCTCCCCAGTAGCTGGGACTACAGGCACCCGCCACCACACCGGAATTTTTATATTTTTAGTAGAGACGGGGTTTCACCATATTGGCCAGGCTAGTCTCAAACTCCTGATCTTGTGATCCGCCCACCTTGGCCTCCCAACGTGCTGAGATTACAGGTGTGAGCCACCGCACCCAGCCCTAATATATATTTTTAACTTATCATGTTCTGTCTTCAAATACAGTTACACCACTTCATGTATGGTGTTAAAAACCTTGTAACAGTATATATTCATTCCCCTTTCCCTTACAATATCATTAACGTATGTTTTACTCCTTCATTTGTTATAAACATTTTCATTTTTGTTACACTTTTGCTTTAAGTGATTAATTAAAGCAAAAATGGTAACAAAAACCATGTGTTACACTTTTGATTTAAGTGGTTAATTATACACATTTTCAAAAGGAGAAAAAATTTTATATTAATTCATATATTAACATTTTCTGGTACTTTTTGTTCCTTTTGTATGAATTTGAGTTTCTATCTAGAATCATTTTCATTCAATCTGAAGAACTTTCTTCAACATTTATTATAATTCAGGCATGCTAGCAACAAATTCTCTTCATCTTTTGTTTACCTGAAAATGTCTTTATTTCACTTTTGTTCTTTTTTTTTTTTTTTTTTTTTCCCTGACACAGAGTCTTGCTCTGTCACCCAGGCTGGTGTGCAGTGGCACAATCCTGGCACACTCCAGACTTGACCTCCCAGGCTCAAGCAATCCTTCCACCTCAGCCTCCTGAGTAGCTGGGACTACAGATGCATGCCATCATGCTTGGCTAATTTTCTCTTTTAATTTTTTTGTAGAGACGAAGTCTCACTATATTCCCTATGCTGGTCTTGAACTCCTGGACTCAAGCAATCCTCCCATCTTGGCCTCCCAAAATTCTGAGATTATAGGCATGAGCCACCAAGCCTGGCTGCACTTTCATTTTTTGAAAGGAGTTTTCCTAGATATAGAATTCAAACTTGACAGAGTTTTTACTTTCAGGACTTTAACATTTTTATTTCATTATATTTTGGCTTTCTTTCTTTCTGATGTGAAGAGTGAAGTCAGTAGTACTTCTTATCTTTGTTCTATATATGCAAGGTGGTTTCAATGTTTCTCTGGTTGTTTCTAATATTTTCTTTTAATCATTGATTTTCGGTATTTCGAGTGTAATATGCCTTGGTGTAGCTTTTTTTTTTTTGGCATTTATCCTGTTTGAGGTTAGTTTCTTTCTTTTTTTTTTTTTTTGTTGACAGAGTCTTGCTTTGTCACCCAGGCTGGAGTGCAGTGGTGTGATTTTGGCTCACTGGAACCTCTGCCTCCAGGGTTCAGGCGATTCTCATGCCTCAGCCTCATGAGTAGCTGGGACTACAGGCATGTGCCACCATGCCTGGCTAATTTTTGTATATACACATTTATTTAATATGAAGTCTTGCTCTGTCACCCAGGCTGGAGTGCAATGGCATGATCTTGGTTCACTGCAATCTTTGCCTCCCAAGTTCAAGCAATTCTTCTGCCTCAGCCTCTTGAATAACTGGGATTACATGCATGCACCATCACACCTAACTAATATTTATATTTTTGGTAGAGATGGGGTTTCACCATGTTGGCCAAGCTGGTCTCAAACTCCCGGCCTCAGGTGATCTGCCCACCTTGGTCTCCCAAAGTGCTGGGATTACAGGTGTGAGCCACTGTACCTGGCCTAGTTTATTTTCTTGAATCTATGGGTTTATATTTTTTATCAAATTTTGGAAAATTTTGGCCATTATTACTTCAAATATTTTGTATCCCCTCTCCTTTCTTTGAGTTTCTGATTATACATGTGTTAGATAACTTTTTATTAACCCATAGGTCACCAAGGCTCTGTTCATTTTATTTTCAGCTTTTTTTCTCTCTGTGCTTTAATGTAGATGACTATTTTCACTGTTACTTTGTTTACTGAGCTTTTCTTCAGCAGTGTATAATCTGCTGTTAAGCCCATACAGCAAAATTTCCAATTCAGATGTTGTATTTTTCTGCTCTAGAAGTTTGATATGGTTATTTTTATGGTTTTCATTTCTCACATTATTTGTGTTTCTTTAAGTTCTTGGCCATTTTTATAATAGCTTCTTTTGAGTTTTTATCTCACCTGCTTGTAACCCCAGTGCAACTGATACCCTCTAAAACTTAAAAAAAAAATTAAAGAAGAGAAGTGAATTTAAAAACTAATTTCATCATCCTTGTCATTTCTGGGTCTGTTTCTATTGATTGATTATTCTCCCATTTATGACTAATGTTTTACTGCTTCTTCACATGTGTAGCCATTTTTTTATTGGATACTAGGCATTGCATATATTACATATTTAAGTGCCTAGATTTTGTTGTCTTTCTTTAAAGACTGTAAAGTTTCATTCAAAAAAGCAGTTAATTTACTTGCAGATCAGTTTTTTCAGCTTTGTTTGAGTGGGTCTAGAATAGTCTTTACTATTGGGCCGTTGCTACTCACTTGGGGTTGTTGGCAAAATATTACAGAAAATATTTAGAGAAAGTTAGAGATTATAGTCTCAAACCTTTTAGAAGGTGGAAAGGTTTTATTGGGGCAGGCCAACAGGTCCACTAAGTTAGGGAGAAAATAGGGACAAGGCTTTCCAAGTTAAGTCTGTTTACCCCACATCCATTTGTCTCCACTCTGTTTTCTCATGTAAACTTTGTGCTGGATTGTCCTCTCAGGGGGAGATCAAAGGGGAATTACCTGTTAATAGTGTTTACTGTGGGCCAGGAACCTAAAGCTTTTATTATTCGTAAAACCACTCTTTTAGCCATGTTAATTATCCACAAGTGTGTTAACTTAGAACCTCTGTTGTAAAATCTTGACGGAGTAAAAGTGTGGATGAACAGAAGGTCTGGGTCGGTTGGTTGCATTTCACCCTTTGAAAGCAGCCATTCCTAGCCCACTTGAAACACTGTAATGGTGTGAGAGTGCATTCATTCATCGATCCTTGAGTCAGGATCTGCAGCTCAGACTTCTGCAGGTGGTGACTAACGTCTCAGGTGGTAAGCCTGATGTGTTCAAGGTCACATTGGGTTAATTTAGCTTTATTTTTAAAGTGTGGCCTTTTTAGGGTCTCTTTACCAAATGCTTCAGGTTTTTAGTAAGATTTCCCGTTCTAATCAGTCGGATCCTGAATGCTTCCAAACTCTATTCAAGTTCTTGTGGCTGTTCAGCTTAAATTTCTCCAGTAGTTGTTATTTACCAGCCTCATAGGGTCTATCCTTAAAGCTATATCAAAGATTCACAGGAATCCTTATGTGTATTTCTGGAGGTTTCTCTGGCACTCTGCCCCACAAATATCATTTGTCTCAATCAGTATTAATACCAGTTTCTGTGTCCTCAACAAACCCTGCTTGGCTTTCTTCTATCCTATTAGGTAAATACCTCTAGAAAGAAATCTGTGGATATTTTTGAGGCTCATCTTGTTTCTTTTCCTTACTTCCAAGATCATAGTTTTACTATGCCCATTGTCCAATGCCTGAAAACTTGTTTCATAGATTTGGTCCAGTTTTCTATTACTTGTAGGGAGAGGTTTAGTCTGGTATCATTTACATATTCATGGCTGCATTGCCCTTAACATTTGCAAAAACATAAACTTTCTATTTAATAGTAAAATATGTACTGAAAAATTTCATAATTATAGTGTACAGCTTGATGAATTTTCTTTTCTTGCTATTTTTTTTTTTTTTGGAGACAGGGTCTCACTTTGTTGCCCAGACTGGAGTGCAATGGCACAAACATGGCTCACTGCAACTTCAACCTCCAGGGCTCAAGCAATCCTTCCACCTCAGTCCCCCAAGTAGCTGGGACTATAGGCATGCACCACCACACCTGGATAATTTTTGTATTTTTTTTTTTTTTTGCAGAGACGGGGGTTGGCCATGTTGCTCAGGCTGGCCTTGAACTCCTGAGCTCAAGTAATCTGCCTTCCTCGGCCTCTCAAAGTGCTGAGATTACAGGTGTGAGCCACCATATCCAGTCCAGTGAATTTTCATTAATTGAAAACACCATGTAATCAACACTCAGATCAAGAAGAACATTATTAGAACTCCAGTAGTCCCTTATTGCTCCTTTCTAATTATTAACACTACCTAAAGGTAACCAATATCTTACTTCTATTACCTTATGATTTTTTATTTTGAAAATTACGTAAATGGAATCATTTAGTATGCATTTTTTGTGTCTGAATTATTTCACTCAATTTTTGATTGTGAAATTCATGCATGCTTTGCATATAGTTGTAGATTATTGTCTTTCCTGTATGTTATGTATACTGGGACAAAAGATCTCTCAACAAAGCAATTCTTTTTCACTTCCTGCAGAAAGGGTACTCCCACTAGCAATCTTTCCATGAGAGTACAATGAACAAAGGAAAGCAGACATATTTATTTCTTAAGAATTTGGGGTTGTCCTTACTGCTGTTCTCATCTCTGTTGGGTGGAGCCAGACCTCACAATCTAACTAAAACCCTACTGGCTAATAACGTGAAACTTTTCTAAACAGGTAAAAGCAATGGAGAGAAAGAGGAAAGAAAAGGAAGTCCAAATAAGGAAGGGGCATAGGCTGCGAGCTGGGAAATGCCTGTGAGCATGTCCAGAACAGATATCTTTGTTAAAGTACAAGGACATAGAATGTACTACGTGCCTGTAAACATGTCTACCAACTACATAGTATAGGGCTTCTAGCAAAAAGGCAAGAAGGCTTTCTAAGAAAGTGTTTAAAACAAACGGTTATTTCTAACACTTATGAATTTTTCTTAAATAAGAAAGGAAACTTTGAAGTGGAACTTTTCTACCTCCCACAGTGTATAGTGTTATAGTATCCTATTATGTGAATATTCTTTTTTTTTTTTTTTTTTTTTTTTGAGATGGAGTCTCACTCTAGTGCCTAGGCTAGAGTGCAGTGGACTGATCTTGGCTCACTGCAACCTCTTCCTCCCGGGTTTAAGCAATTATCCTACCTCAGCCACCCAAGTAGCTGGGATTACAGATGCCCACCACCACGCCTGGCTAATTTTTTTGTATTTTAGTAGAAATGGGGTTTCACTATGTTGGCCAGGTTGGTCTTGAACTCCGGACTTCAAGTTATCCGCCCACCTCGGCCTCCCAAAGTGCTGGGATTACAGGCATGAGCCATCGCACCCAGTGAGAATATTCTAAAATTTATTCATTTCATTAACATTCTTATACATATGTTTTCTGGTGAATATATGAATACATTTCTGTTGAGTATCTAGGACCAAATTTATGTTAGTTCAGGCCTTTCTTTTGAACTCTAGGTTTACATATCCAAATCTACTTGACATGTCCATTTATAAGCATTCCAAATTTAACATATTCCAAACCATTTGCTCCTCTTCTTGTGTTCCATGAATCAGTAAATGGCTTCTTAATCCATCTAGTTACTTAAGGAGTCATCCTTAATATTCCTCTTTCTTGACCTTCCTGGCAAACCAATCTATTATTAAGTCCCTTGGGTACCATCTCTGATTTGCACATATCTTGAAATTATCTACCTCTGTCTCTGACTCCCATTACACTAGTTCAAGCCACCATCATTTCTGGCTTTGTCTGATGCAACTGCCTCCAACTGGCCTCCCAGCAGCCCCTCTTGCCCTCTTCCAATCTATTCCCCACAACAGCTTGAGTGATTCTTAAATATTTAAATAAGAATCTACTTAATAATAGTCTTTCTTAGCTGCCCATTGACCTTGGGCTTAGATGAGACAAGGGCCAGACCACGCTGGCTCTAATTGGCCACATTACAGATTTCAGGCTGTATTTTGGAAGATATCTTAAGGTCAACGCGCAAAGTTTCTCCTTGTTCCCTACACTCCATCCACATTGCCTTCCTTTTAGTTCCTAGAGCACACGAAGTTCTTTCATGCCCCCAATAACCTCACACATCGTATTTCCTTGACCAGGAACATTCTCTAAGGCTCTTTAATATGCCTGCAGCTTAAAAGGCACTTATTCGGAGGGCTCTTCCCTGACAGTCCAATATTAATTCATCATTGCACCCACTAATTTTCCCTCCCAGTACTGATCACAATTTATAATTCTGTAACTACTTGTGCTTTAATGTCTCTTGCTCCTATTACGTCTTAAATTCCATCAAGTGTTATGTCCACTCCTGTCCCCGTGCTTAACATGGTGTTGGCACATGGTAAAGAGTCAGTAAATGCCTATTTAATAATGTACGACCGATGCAAAGGCCGGAAGGGGTCGCAGGGTCAGCATCTGGCACTTCTCTGCTATTGTTAGTTTCCTTGTGTGTGGGAATAGACGGGGCTAGCTCCTCTCCTTGCTCACCCAGAGGGGGCTTTTCTCCCTGTCCCTTTGATAGTGTTTGCTGTAGGGCAGCGTGTGAGAGACAAAATGCCTGCAGATACAAGGCGGCGAGCGGGGGAGACTGGTCCTATTTCTAAAGTCAGCGCAGTTCTGTCATCAGAGGACGCTGTACTTTTCTGGCGCAGGTGCGAGAGAGGCTGCCAATCTCTCCTAGATGGGGTGGGACTAAGGCGGGCCCCGAGAGTGGGCGGGTTGTTGTGTCCTTCCCACAGAAGCCGATTGGCCTGGGCGAGCCGAGGGAACGGGGGCGTGGTTTGATTCCGCGGGTGAGAGCCACGTTGGGCGTACCGCAGGCCAGCCGAAAGGCTCCTCCCAAGCCCCACAATGCACTGCGGGGCGCGTCACTCGGAGCGGCGGGTCCCAGCTCGGCAGGTATTCTCGTGCCTCTCCCAGTCCTCTTCTTCCCTTCTTAGGGGTCGTTCGAACCCCTGCCGGCCGCTCTCCTTCCTCTCCTTGTCTCCCGCCACAGCCTCGGCCTTCGCCCTCGGGACTGAAGACCTACCCGACGGGCAGGAGCCAAGTCTGTGCCTTAGGGGTGGGAGCTGGGGCCGAGGAGCTCTGGAGGGGCAGGCAAGCGGGGATCCCGTCCCCTTCGACTTGAGGGGTCTGTTGGGCCACGCGGGCGGCAGTTGCGCCTTGCCTGTGCTGCCTCAGGTATTGGGCAGCCAGGGGAGGAATGTCTGAGGGGGGAGGGACAGTCGCCCTTGGCTGTCAGCGTAGTGGTGGGGATTTCCTGGCGCCCAGATGTCGGAAACACGGTGATATCTACCTGTGTAAGTGGCCCGCGAGAGCTTGAGGTGACGTTTCTTATTACTTTTAGGCAGAATGAGACTTGAACCAGTGTCTTACTTTACGTCTTGTGGGGATGGAGTGAGCATTGAGCCCAGATATTTGCCCACGCTGGCTCACAGAAACCTCTTGAGACCCTGCCTCAAGAGTCACTTTGGAAACTGTGTGGCAGAAGGGAGACCTGAGTAATTGGCTCAACAAGTGGAGGAGGTCTCCCAAAGAACAGGACAAGCCCCAGCTGGCTTGACTCTCTCTGCCAGTGAATACAGCTGAAGATAATTTTTCTCCTGCTGCTTAGTTTCCCGGATCATCCACCTGGGGCAGGTGGCGAGCTTGAGAACCAGTCCCTCCTATGCCTATTCAGCCAAGGCAAAGCCTAGCCCCGAGCAAAAGTGTCAGTCACCAGACTGGAGATGTTGGGATCTCCAGTCAGGGGGAACAGCCACTTTTAAAACACTGAATCACTTTCCATGTTATTGATATTTGGTTACATGCTAAGATTGTAAGGAATCAGTCAGTGCCTTAAATGGTACCTACAATTTCTGGTATATTAAGGTTCATTATTTGACTCTGACACCTGTGACCATATCCTAAATTAATGGGACATTCGGGTATTTCCTATGTTGAAAACATCACATCTATTTGGTGCTTTTCATTTATTTTTTGCGTGCAACTGATTAAAATCGAAGTATATCTTATGTTGGTATATGAAAGAGGCCCAGGCCCTATCACAGGGGTGCCTGTGACCTTCCTTTACATGTTTTTGAGTAAGAAGTTTGCATATGCTGATAGTGTCTCACAGTGTTAGAGTTGGGCCTGAGTTTAAATCCCTACTTTGTCACTAGTTTAGGGATGAAACAAATTCCTTAAGCTTTTTGGGCTTGAATTTCCTCAAAGATAAAATGGAACTAATAATACCTACCTCACAGGTTTTTGGAAGGCTTAAATGAGTTAATCTGTATGAAGTGCGTGGTCCATAGAGAGTAATCAATAAATAATATAGCAAATATTTAATATAGTGCTTTTAGTATATTACAAGGCAATGTTTCAGGTGCTTTACATGATCCTATGAGATAGATACTATTGTCATCTTTAAAACAAGCCTATGAGATAGATACTGTTAGTAGCCGCAATATGTAGGTGTGGAAATTGAGATATGGCAAAGCTTGCCCAAATTCTCATGGCTGGTACATGGTGGAGCCAGAATTAGAACCCAGGCAGCCTGTCTCCAGATTCTGCCCTCTCTATAACTACCAAACTGTACTGCCTCTTAAATAAAATGTAACCTGTTATTATTTCAAAATGAATAGCTAGTTTCTATATCACTGGTTTCTTGCCTCTTGTTGGTTTTTGGAGACTGGTGAAGCATTGTGATGTAGAGATACTAGAAATTCAGATTGAAGTACCAGTTGTGCTGTATACTAGCAGTGTGACATTGAGAAAGTGAGCCTCCATTTCCTCATCTGTAAAATGGAAGTTCTGCCTACCCAAATGTGGACTATGTGGCACTATACAAATGTTGGGATTGACACATTTGAGCATGTACTGAGGGCCCTGTCCTAGATGTGAGTAAAATCTGTTGTGAAGCCTGAGGTCTTATACATACCGTGCAGTGCAAGCACCCATAATAGGAGTATCAAAAACTGCTAGTGAGGTGGAGTGCACAGGCAAAATGGTAGAAATTTCTTCCCCTTTATCACTCAATCTGCCCCCCACCCTCCCTGTGCATCACAGTTAGTATAGCTTTCTGTCCAGATTAACTGCCACCGCCCCCCAACATTCCCACAGATCTCAGCTACCACTTTTAATAAAATAATATGTGCCTTATTGGTAGTGTTTCTCAAACTTTGGTACTGTCACATATGCAAGATAATTTGATTAGCAGATGAACATTTAAAAAATTCTCCCAAAATGTTCACACACGTATTTGAATGAAACAAGTTCATTTAATTAGAAACACCTAACACCTCAAAACTGATTTAACAGATATTATTGCTAAAAAAAATAGAGGACAAGAAAAGTCAGTTCAAAGACCAATATTAGGTAAGTAGTACAGGTGGATGAAGATAATTCTGAAAGTGGCATTTGGATGACTGAAGACTGGGAAATTATGAACTAAAATAATTATGAGTGCTTTTGCCCCCAGTATAAAATGTTTTTATCTTAAAAATGGCATTTGTGAAAGCATTTGGCTAGAACATATATGCAAAATCTACTTATATGTTGGGCTTTGTTTATTACCTTTTAAGAGATACCTTCCTGAGACATTGAGCCTGTGGTCATTACCCACACAAGGTCCTGAAGAAGAAGGGTGTCTTGTTATTTTAGGTCTAAGAACTTGCTAACCGCTACTATAGTAGTTTGGCGTTATGGGAATTTATTTTCCTCAGCTTTTACATAAAAGTTTACCCAGATTTAACTAGATTCTGACTTGTGCTTTTTCCTTCAACAGTTGCTGATGGGGAGAGGAAACAATAGCCACTATTCAGATTCCCTGTGAGTTAACCGCTGCTGTTTAAAGCGGGTATAATATTTTCTCTGTATTAAAGGTAAGGAAAAATGGACGAGTGCTATAAACATTTATGGCCCTGTTAAGCTAAAAACTCCTAAATTTTCCCATGCAATTGTTGTAACCTCTTGCTTTCCACAGTTCCACTGGTTCTTCCTTGGGATATTACCAGCCACAACCCTTCTTAGACCTTAAAGATACTCTGACCTAGCTTGTGCTTGATATGGACAGATTCTCTTTTCTGCTATCACAGTCCAGATAAGATTAGTTTAAAAACAACAACAAACTACATTATGAATCTATGGTAAAAAGAAAAAAAGTAGTTCATTGATTTGATGGAGAGACAGCTTAGCCTAAGGTGATTGGAGTCTGTCTACAAATTGGTTAAGCCTGACATTGATCACTGGACATTCATCCCAGTTTGTCAGGCTTAAATTCAGCTGGTTTGGATGCTGAATCAAATTACTCTGGTAGGAAGAGGTTTATTTTTTTCCCTAAGAAAAATCCTAACTATGGATCAGTAGAAACAATCCTCTGACAACCTTATAAGAATTTTGACAGGGAATATAACTGCTGTGTTCTGCTTTTATTTAAAAGCTAAAGTATGCATTAGGAATATTCGAGGCCAGGAGTGGTGGCTCACGCCTGTAATACCAGCACTTTGGGAGGCCGAGGCGGGCAGGTCACTTGAGGTCAGAAGTTTGAGACCAGCCTGGCCAACACAGCTGAACCCCGTCTCTACTAAAAATACAAAAATTAGCCAGGTGTGGCGGCGGGGACCTGTAATCCCAGCTACTTGTGGGGGATGAGGCAGGAGAATCGCTTGAACCTGGAGGCAGAGGTTGCAGTAAGTGGTGATCGAGCCATTGCACTCCAGCCTGGGAGAGTCAGACCCTGTTTCAAAGAAACAAAAATATTTGAGATGTAAGTTTGTCCAACTTGAGTTTTCCAGTTAATGAATGAAGTGGTGGGCAACACACCTGTGTTGTTTTCTCTTTTCATCTGAATTTCTCTAATTTGGGAGGTGATGTTTCTTGATAGTAGGAACTCTTCATTCCTAGTATTGGCATGATTCATAGCACATAGTAGATATTCAGTAAATGCTTGTTAAATGGAACTTAAAATTGTGTTATTTTTTCAGTATGTATTTTAGAAAATATGGATCATATATTTATCGATCTGTCATTAAAGAATAACTTTGAAGACTACATGAAATTTGCAACCTATTAATGAAGACTATTCCTAATATTTCTATTAGGATCCTAGAGAGGCCAGACATAAAAGAATGCAGTCTACTTTTATTTTACTTATTTGTTTTTTGAGACAGGATCTCTCTTGTCACCCAGGTTGGAGTACCCACCCTCCCCAGCCCCGAGACGGAGTCTCAGTCTGTTGCCCAGGCTGGAGTGCCGTGGCAGGATCTTGGCTCACTGCAATCTCTGCCTCCTGGGTTCAAGCAATTCTTCTGCCTCAGCCTCCGAGTAGCTGGAATTACAGGAGTGTGCCACCATGCCGGCTAATTTTTGTATTTTTAATAGAGATGGAGTCTCACCATGTTGGCCAGGCTGGTCTCAAACTTCTGATCTTGTAATCTGCCCGCCTCAGCCTCCCAAAGTGCTGGGATTACAGGTGTAAGCCACTGCACCTGGCCATTTTAATTCGTGTTCTTATATTACTAGTGAGTTGAACATTTTTACATATGCTTATCAAGTTTGGCTTTAATTTTTATCTAACCCAAATTGTTCATTTTGTTTTAGGTCTTCTCTGTTGGTTGAAATGTCTATGATTTTATCTGCCTCAGTCATTCGTGTCAGAGATGGACTGCCACTTTCTGCTTCTACTGATTATGAGCAAAGCACAGGAATGCAGGAGTGCAGAAAGTATTTTAAAATGCTCTCGAGGAAACTTCCTCAACTTCCTGATAGATGTACGCTGAAAACTGGACATTATAACATTAAGTAAGACTTCAGTTTACTTCATTTGACTCACTTGCCCAGTGGTTGTCATTTTAATGAAGTTTAAGTGGTTGCAGTAGACAGGAGTGATTAGGAAAACCTGTTCAAGAATCATATTGTTCTGAACTTACACTAAATAGTAGTCATTATGTCAGCAGCAGCCTTTCTTCAGTTTCTTTGTATTTATATATGGTGCTAGGAAATTTTATAGTTGTGCAGATCACAGATATTTATAAGTTGATCACTAAATATTTATTTGCATTCTTACATACCTAGGATTGTAGTAGGCAAACTATAATTGGAAATAGAAAATTTTTACCTGATATCTGCCGTTAGAGAGCTGAAGCAGCATCTAGGGGGAGGAGATAGCACTTATCGCTGTATCATATATGAATCAAGTAAAACTGGGCAGTGGGATAGAGAGTGACTATTTATGGTGGTCAAGGGCCTCTCTGAGAGGGTGACATTTGAACAGAGACCTAAAAGATGAGAGAGGAGGTAGTTATATGAAGGATGCTGTGGATGAAGAGCAAGGCAGAGGTATCAGCCAGTGGGGAAGCCCTTTGTTACGTATCAAGAGACAGAAAGGAAACCAGTGATCCCGAAGCATTATGGACATTTGTAGAAAGTGAGGTCAGAAAGGTAGGAATGGGGCAGGTTATGTAGGGCCTTCTAGGCCATAGTGAGTTTGGAGTCTATTAGTCTGTTTAGTCGAATGTAGTAGGAAACCATTGGAGAGTTTTAAGCTGTAGAGTAACATGATTTCATTTTGGCGTAGAGTAGATCATTCTGGCTGCTCTGTGAAGGGTACATTAAAGGAGAAAGAGTGGAAGCAGAGGTCAGATGGAAGACTCTTAGAGAAGTTCAGGTGGAGATGATTGTAGCGAGCTAGGGTGGTAATGAAAAGAAATAGATTGGGGCTGTATTTTGGGATTAATACCAGCAAATCTTCCTACTGGATTGAAATGGGATGTGAAGGAAAAAGAAGAATAATCACCTGTAATTTTTTGACCTGAGGAACTGGATGAACATTGGAGCTGAAATGAGCAAGACAGGAGAGGATAAGTGTGTCTCATTGGTAAAAAGTAAGAATTCTGTTTGGACATGTTAAATCTGAGCTGTCTGTTAGATATCCAGGAGCACTGTTAGGGAAGCAGCTGGATATATGAGTCTGAATCTTAGTGAAGAGGACAAGTATAGAAATTTAGACTTGGAAGTCAGCTTACAGTTTGTGATTAAAACCATGGGAATGGATGAGACCACCCTGGGAAGCTTAGACCTGAAATAGAGAACGATTAATTTCTGAGCAGTTTGATACTGATTATGCATACAGAAGGAAATCAAAAACACAGTCCATATAGGATATAATAAGCAGAGGGCTTCATTGTTGAGATGAGACATGATCCATGTCCTGAAGAATTCATAAGAGTTGGCTAAGGCAGAGAGGAGGGCATTCCAGGTGTACAGAGGAGAGGCAGAATAAACAAAGAAAGTGACTTAGCATGGTAGGTGTGTTAACATGCTTATCCTGGTTCAGTGGATGGTGATTTCAGGATAATTGTGAGACGTGTGATAATCAGTGTGGGGCCATATCCTGGATTGCCCTGAAAGTTCAGATTGAAGGATGTCACTTTGATATAATATGTTATAGGAAGTTCTGCTGCAGGTTCAAGGGAAGTGACTTGATAAAAAATAATCCTGACACAGTGGAATTTAGGGTGAGATGGACAGTCCAGGAGGAGAGAGATAAGGCAGAGAAGCCAACTTATTATTAGGGCCTGAAGTAAGAAAATAAACATGCAAATGAAGAGTACAGTGCCAAAAGAACTAGAATGTTAATGAAGAGAAATAGTTTGATTGGGGATCACTTTGAAGTTGGATCAGTTCAAGGATCAGTTCAAAATAAGTGATTAGGCTTGATAGGATGGAATACCAGAGATGAAAATAAGGAAGGGATCAGAGATGACTGAAGCCTTGGAATTGGACAGAATGATGGTGTCATTGTCAGAAATGAGATCTTTGGAACAGACTGTTTATGAGGTGTGAGGCAGAAGAGAAAGATAATGAAGCTCCATTTTGATCATTTTTAAGACACGGGCTTGCTCTATCACCTAGGCTGGAATGCAGTGGCATGATGACAGTTCACTGCAGCCTTGACCTCTTGGGCTCAAGCCATCCCCCCACTTCAGCCTCCCGAGTAGCTGGGACTACAGGCACACACCACCACTCCTGGCCAACTTTTTTATTTTTAGTACAGATGAGGTCTCACTGTTTTGCCCAAGATGACCTGAAACTCCTGGGCTCAGGTGATCTTCCTGCTTTGGCCTCCCAAAGTGTTAGGATTACAGACATATGCCACGACACCTGGCCCAATTTAATTATTTAAATTGAGGTTTTAGGCCAAGCAGGGTGGCTCACACCTGTAATCTCAGCACTTTGAGATACTGAGACAGGCAGATCACTTGAGCCCAGGAGTTTGAGATCAGCCTGGGCAACATGGTGAGACCTTGTCTCTATGAAAAAATTTAAAAATTAGCCAGGCATAACATAGTCCCAACTACTCTGGGACATAGGTGGGAGAATTGCTTGAGCCTAAGAGGTTGAGGCTACAATGAGCCATGATCTCACCCGTACATTCCAGGGTGACAGAGCAAGACCCTGTCTCAAAAATATATATATAAATAAAATAAATAAATTGAGGTTTTTGACAAGGTAGTTCAATGGAGATGGGATAGAGATTTTGAAATCATTCACGTGGATGTGGTTGATATTGAGAAGGGAGAAATGCCTGCTGGGTGTCTAGAGAGGCCCAGAATAGAACCTTAGAGAATGTCTACAGTTTCTTGGATCACGATAGTGAGATGTTATATTTAATTGGAGTTTCTGAGGGTTTAACTAGAAAATATTGTGATCATAATGATTAAAATATATGTAAAATGATATCTTTTTTTTTAGAGGAAAAACTTGAAACATTTTAATATTTTGTTTAGTAGGCTCTGTTAGTGCCTTGGATCATTATTCTGAGTTTTATTTGAATATATAGTGGTATAAACAAATATCAGAGTTATAGGAGATTTGCTTGAATGTATATTAATTCTAGGTGTGCCGGACTTTTTTAAAAAACTTTTTTGCAATTTTTTTTCTTTTGACTTATTTTCTCTTTTTAAATTAAATTTTTTTTTGATTTTTCTTAAAAGCAAAGTAAAATTTTAACATCCCTTTATTCTATTTAACTGGGAATTCTAGATTTTCTATTTAGTTGTACTCCAGCTTATTTCACACAAAGGATTTGGGGCAATTTAGGAAAAAAAAAATTCAGGGGGCCAAGTAAGGGAGTCAGAAGAAGAAAAATAGATATAAGAGAATAATAAACTGAGGTAACATTTCCTTCTGGAAAGGCAAACTAGGTAGTTCATTCATTTGTTAGAAAAAGGTTGCAAATACTACCTTTGAGTTTCCTTGTGGCCAAAGCAAAGGGGGATAATCCATAGGATTTAGTGTCCACTGGATAAAAACATTTTTTTCCCTGTTATTGAGACCTGAAATACATAGAGAGGATACCATTTGGATAACGTTCTTCCAGCAAACCATAATTATGAGTTTAGGAGTGGGATAAATCAGCAGAAGTCTAATTTGGTCTGGTTTAAGAATACAATTCAGGTAAGTCGAAAAGAAAAGATTACCTGGCCTTAAGAGCCATGCATAGAAAAACGTCTGTGTATGTTTTTTTGTACCAAGTGTTCAATAAGGATTGGAAAATAGAATTTCCTTTCTTTTTTTTTTTTTTTTTTTTGAGACAGAGTCTTGCTATTTCACCAGGCTGCAGTGCAGTCGTGCGATCTCGCTTACTGCAACCTCCGCCCCCTGGATTCAAGCAATTCTCCTGCCTCAGCCTTTTGATTGGCTGGGACTGTTGGTGTGCACTGCCGTGCCTGGCTAATTTTTTTGTATTTTTAGTAGAGATGGGGTTTCACCATGTTGGCTAGTCTCATCTTGATCTCCTGACTTCGTGAGCCGCCCACCTTGGCCTCCCAAAGTGCTGGGATTACAGGCGTGAGCCACCGCGCCCAGCCCCAGGAAATAGGATTTCTAGTTCTAGTTCCTTATAAGGACTTGGATTTCACATATTTTCTATCATTGGTAAGAGATCTTATGGCTTAGTTTCTGTTTATTGAGGATTTTACCTTACATGACATTGAGCTTAGACTGAAATGCATAAAATTGAGAATTTGTGTGTGTTACCTGACTTAAAATTCTCATATCACAACTCTCTTTTTAACCACTGTGAGTTTGCTAGATAAAACTCACAGATCATCATAGCACAGCCTGAAATTGCCACAATGCTGCCTCCTTTTCTCCTAGCCATATTGAATACTTCTTTCCTTCAAACCCTACTTCTTTTGAATCACCTCCTTTCTCATTACTATTTCACTTCTCTAATGATCTCACTCCTTTCACAGATCGCCTGTAGAACTTGCTTGACTGCCTTTTTCATCATTTATTAAAATTTCTTATTCTTAATTTTTTATTTCTCCTCTCTCTGTAACAGGGTTGCAACTGATTGAGGAAATTGATCTGCAGATCAATTTTTATTCCTCAACTCTTAGCATTGTGGTTTTCAAATTTGTATAGAAATTGAGATGCTCTTTCTTGACAGAATCTCAAAGTCACTAAGTGTATAATTATGTGCCAAATCAGTTGATATCTCACATTAAATTCTAGTTGAATAGGCAGGGGAAGACCAGAGTTTGGGGGAAAAAAAAAGGGGGTAACATTTTAAATTGGGATAATTAGGCTGGGTGCAGTGGCTCATGCCTGTAATCCCAGCACTTTGGGAGGCTGAGGTGGGCAGATCACCTGAGGTCAGGAGTTCGAGACTGGCCTGGCCAACATGGCAAAACCCCATCTCTACTAAAGATACAAAAAAAAAATAGCCAGGTGTGGTGGCAGGCACCCATAATCCCAGTTACTTGGGAGGGTGAGGCAAGAGAATCACTTGAACCCAGGAAGCAGAGGCTGCAGTGAGCTGAGATCATGCCACTGCACTCCAGCCTGGGCTTCAGAGTGAGAGACTGCCTCAAAATACATAAGCAAATAAAATTTAAAAATTAAATTGAGAAAATTCCTTTAGTTTTCTCCCCCTGTGTACTGGGAAAATGATGAATTTCAAATGTGTGTAGTGGCTGGATACTTCCCTTTAGCCAGTGGAGCATATTCTGTGGAGCATGGCTTGTGCTAGCACAGTACCTTGCACATGTCATAGTAGCTGCTAAATGAGGGAGGTTGTTTTGGGAGTATGACAGCATTCAGAGTGCCAAAGAGATAAGTCTTCATTTTTTTCCAAAAGGTTTCAACTTTGGAGAAACCTCATTGATTGGGCAAGATGAAGTGTAGTGTGGGATATTCAGTTTTGTGATTTCTTCTCACATTCTATAGTGATATCCCAATTCTCTCCATATACAATTTTAAGGAATTCATCTGTTTTATAAGCTGAAGGATACTTTCCTCAGAGTGTAATGAATTTTTAATGATAAACTTATGTTACCACTTAAGAAAAAATAATGACTAAAGTAAGTATGAACTATATGAGATCTTTAAAACTTTGAAATTGGCTTTAGAGTTTTAAAAATCATAGTTGCACATTTTCAGATCTCTTCATTTAAACATTAAGACACTGGAAAGACAAATACCCTTTGAGAAGCCTGTCATACCCTGTTGTGAATTTTTGTGCAAGAAGTAACATTTTTCAGTTCTTTCATTGTGAATCATTCGAAGTCTGATAATGGCTGTGAGCCTCCTAACGTTCTTTCCTTCCCAGAGGGTTCTCCCCAAACTGCTACCTCCAGCCGGGAATACTATTTTAGGCCTACCCGCATTTTGGATTTAGTTTCCCTTTCACTCTTTCACGATATTTTCTGATTACTAGACTTGAAACTATAACCCAGTTATGGAGTACTTGCAATTGTCAGGTACTTTACTGACATTATCGTTAAACTTTCTAACAGCTCTGTAAAGGGCTATTAAATAGAGCTCTTTTCCATTGCCAGGGGCAGACACACAACTCACGTTAGCTTAAGGAAAAATGGGTATTTTGAATGGTACTGGTGGAGCTCCCTTCACAGATGTTATCAGAAATATTTCTCATTTCTACAGTCTCTTACCTTTTGTAGATAGATACTCTCTACAGACTTGAAAACACTACACAGACAGCTCCAGGCTTACTTCAGTCCAACTGAGCAACTCCTCTCCATGTCTCAAGAACAGGACATTGTCTTTGCTTGTGTAATGGACCATTTCTGGACTAATCATTGTGGTCAGAGGGGATGAGGTGCTCTTATTTGGCCAAGACCGCATCACATGTCCCCACCCCTTTGAGCTTTACCAAAGCCATACAGAATGGAGCTGGGGGTAATTCCCCAAAGGGAAAGAAGGAAGGATGCTGGGCAGATAACCATTATAGTGCTAACACTACCGTATTTTACAGATAAGGTAAATGAGACTTAGGAATGTAAAGCAACTCCTTCAACATCACAAAAACAGTAAATAATGTATATGAACCACAATCTTTTTGGATTCAGATTATTACCTGGTAAAAAATGACTGCTCCCCTTTACCCTTACCCCTTTCTTGGCAGCATGTGTTCCTAATTCTCCTAATTCTTTTCACTTTTTATGGAGAGGAAAATGAACCAGGGAAGAGAATGAAGGGAAATACCACTCCCCTCTTTTTTTAGTTGATAATGAGGAAGACAGGATATGTGAATCCTAAAATTGATGGTATAGCATTGTCTCATTGGAGACTAGATGTTTGACAGGGAGTGGGTGTGGCTGGGAAATGCAACCAACCTATAGCTACCAAACCAGGTGGGGGAAGAGGATAACCTGGATGTCCAATTTTCCTGTTTTGTCTCATTACTGTCATCACATTACTTTTCTCCTGCTTATTATGGCAAAATGTACAGCTTCTCACACCATATATATTAAATAGGCTCTTGTGAACTGGCCTAGGAACCTGATTACTGTTACATTACAGTTTTGGTGGGAAAAAGAGATCTAGGTGCAGCAAACTTTGGGAATATATCCAACAGGTAAGTTAGGGATTATCTGATCAGTTATCTAAAAAAGTCGGGATCTTTGGGCTGTGGTAGGGAAGTGAGAAAGGGTGAATTGGGAGATTAACTCTGAAGAAAAGGAAATAAAGATGTCGAAGGGAAACTTTGCTTGCTCTGTGTTTTATCCAAGTCTCTGGTGGTATAATTACCATTGGCTCCTTAAAATGATCTCAGATTCTCCTTTAGGTTACTGTTTTAAGTTATCATCTGGGATGCATATTAATAAATATTTTCCTTTTTAATGATGTTAAAATATGTGGCTAAAATGGGTCTTTTATTCATAGGATGATTTATTCATGATTTGGCTCTTCACCATTGGAAGGTGATTGAAAGTTAGCCACATAAAGGAATAAGTGAGAAAATAGGAAGTTCCTGGGAAAATGCTGCATATGGTGGACACTTAGTGTTACTGAGCCCTCATTCTTATCTCCTTAATGTCCTACTAATGGCAAAGTCTTTTGTTTTCATCTTGTTTTCTATGAGACATATTTGGTGATAATAAAATTTATAAGATATGCTCACTTCATTAACGTTGAGCCTTTCTATTTAATATTTTTATTTTTAGAGATGGGGTTTTGCTCTGTTGCCCAGACTGGAGATGCAGTGGCATAATCATAGCTTATAGCACCCTTGAACTCCTGGGCTCACACAATCCTCCTGCCTCAGCCTCCCGAGTAGCTGTGACTATGGGTGTGCATCACCATACCTGGCTAATTAAAAAATTTTGCAGAGATGGCATCTTACTTTGTTGCCTAGGCTGGTCTCGAACTCCTGGGCTCAAGCAGTCCTCCTGCCTCAGCCTCCCAAAACGTTGGGATTACAGGTGTGAGCCACTGCACCTGGCCCTATTTAATATTTTAGAGTTTAAACACTTTATTTGAGAGAGTGGAATTCAATGTAGAAAGTTCTATTCCAAAAAATTTTTTTATACTTAGGAAATTTAACAGATTAGAGATGGTATGTCCTCTTAAAGAGCTTTTCTGCACCCAGGAAAGCTATTCACTGGGCAAATGTGGCTACATAGGATAAACAGAGTTTCTATGTATAGTGGTACAATTGTAGCATGAAAATTACATGTATGTAATACAAATAATTTTTCAGTTCATAAATTATTTTGTCAGTAATACTAAATTATTTGCTATCTGTGTACCTTATCATTTAGCGCTACATTTTATGTATATATCTTGGTTTGTAAATCATTGTGATAAGCACATTCCCAGTAATTGTATAGTAAGCCTTTGGCAGGCTGGGACTTTCTTTGCCATCAGAGCCTATAAAGTAGAATGCTAGGCCTATGCTAGGTGTTCTGTGTGCTGAGAGGATGATCATTGCTATTACTAATTATTTTGTTTGGTGCAACAGGCCAGAATTGTCCTAATAATGTCAGCATTTAATTGATGGTATGTAAAATTTCTTTGACAGTTTGTAGATGAAATTAGATACCAGAAAAAAGTTTAATATGTAAAACCATTTATTCATTTTGTTGAGTGTAGGAATCACTTGTGGAATGGCTTGGACACATTATAGAATTAGCTTTTCAGCGGATTAGAAGGGGTAAATCTCCTATGTCTGGTATTTGGACTTCTGCCAGTCTTACCTGTTAGGTTACACTTGACCCTAAAGAAGTTCCTAGTGGATGTGCCAGAGAGGAGAACCAAAAATGTAATGAAATTGGATAAATTCCTTGTGTAAAAGGCAGTAGCAATAAAGACCAAACCCCATTGGCACCAAAGCTCAGAAATGGAATGGAACTAAAAAATAAAAAGTAAATTAGAGCAAAGCAGGAAAAAACCTTGACGATTTAAAAATTGTGCCCAAGATGTAGAAAAGTGGAGAGAGTGTGTGTGTTTATGTGTGTCTGTGTATGAGCAATGACAGTGATAAAGGGGGAGCAGACAAGTCTTTGAGACTTGCATAGCCATTCTCAGGGTACTCATTGTGGAGGTGAGTAATTCTACATGGCTCTTGAGAACATCCCTCTCTTTAAAGTAAGGATGTGTTGAAGACTCACTGACCCGAATCCTAAATAAAGGCTTCTGGAGAACAGTGACTGGAAGACAAGTGAAGTTCTACTCTTTTCTGTCATTTAGTCAAGTGTTTATTGAGCTGCTGCTTTGTGTAGATACCACTAAGCTGTACAATTACTGGTGCATGATATACTCCACAAATTAGTGTATAAATGAGTAAAGGAATGATGCCACCTTTGCACTCATTTATTTACCGAGCGCTAAGTGTATACTAGACATAAAATATTCTAAGTGCTAAGAATATAAGGGTGAGCAATACAGAGATCATCCCTGCTGCTTTGAAGCATATAAGTGAGAGAGACATTGCAACAAAAATATATTAGTTAGTTCAACCATTTTAGAGGACAGTGTGGCAGTTCCTTAAGGATCTAGAAATAGAAATACATTTGACCCAGCAATCCCGTTACTGGGTATATACCCAAAGGATTATGAATCATTCTATCATAAAGACACATGCACACGTATGTTTATTGCAGCACTGTTCATAATAGCAAGACTTGGAACCAACCCAAATGCCCATCAATGATAGACTGGATAAAGAAAATGTGGCACATATACACCATGGAATACTATGCAGCCATAAAAAAGGGATGAGTTCATGTCATTTGTAGGGACATGGATGAACCTGGAAACCATCATTCTCAGCAAACTGACATAAGAACAGAAAATCAAACACTACGTGTTCTCATAGGTGTTGAACAATGAGGTCATATGATCTCTTTTGATATAACACATGAAAGTAGCTATAGATGTTATATAAAAGAATGAGGCTATGTTGCAGTAAAACTTTATTAACAAAAATAGATGGTGAGCTAAATTTGGTCTGTGGGTCATAGTTTGCCATCCTGTGCTGTCTGCTAATCTCTGGCACAGAGCTGGCATAACCTCGTGGCAAATTGGGTTTGTGAAGAAAACTTAACAACTGCTGTGATACATTGTAGGAGTGGGATCAGTTTAGATTGTGTGTTCTTGGGGAGACTTTCAGTCTAAGAACTGAATGATGTGTAGTTATTAGCCAGGTCAGAATTGGAGCATTGCAAGTGGGGAAGACAAAATCCTGAAGTTTCTCAGTTGGGGAGTGGGAGAGCTGAAAGTGGGTTGGCATCCTTGGGGATCTGAGGTAAGGCCAGTGTGGCTGGAGTGTAGAGAGGGAGGAGTAGAGCTGCACGAAATGAAGCGGAGTGGTTGACAGGGCTTCCAGAAGGTAACTGTAATACAGGTTCCAAAGCTCTCAAGTTTCATTACTCTTAATTTAGGGAATAAAATAGAAATTGATCTGTGGCTCGGAAAAAGTGAAAAGATATTGGTGAATTAGGAATAATTGGTTAATCTATACTACATGGAAGTTGGTGTTGTATTGTGAAAAGAATGTGGGCCTTGGAATCAGAACTAAGTTCATCCCATCTTTGCTTCTTTTTTAATGATGTGTGACCTTGGATAAGTTACTAAGCCTCTCTGAGCTTCTGTTCTTTCATTTGTAAAATGGAGACAATAGTGTCCCTTTATTGACTTTGAAACTAAATATGTAAAATACTTAGCAGAGGGCCTAGTTCATACTAAGTGGTCAGTAAACTACGTGGTGCTGTTACTCTTACTACTATTTCTTTTCTTCCTTCTCAAGGCAGATAGAGAACTGCCAGATTGTTCGTAAAAATATTAGCATGGTGAACCTGATGAACATAGCGAAAACGTGCACAAACTGACATGCCTGTAATGACTTTAGACTATTTTATGAGCCGTCCTCAGTGAAGTGGTGGGAGTATTTCAGTCTGTCCCATGGTTGTTGAAAAAGCAGATTTTTTTTCATTACAAACATCAGTTGAACTGTATGTACTTTGGGAAAACTTTGCATTTCAAATGAAGCATTGTAAAGCTAAATTCACTATGAAAAGCCATAGTATTATAGAACATACTATAGCCTTTTGAGAGAGAATCATGCAACTGTAATAAACTAGACTCCCTGAAAATGCTCACATGCCATGTTAAAGACATAGGGTTTTCTTACTTCATATACAGTTCTCTAGTTACATTTAGCACAAGTAAGATAAACCATTTGGGATAAACTGTCATATATGTGTCTGTGGTTGACTCTTATTAATATGGAAATACAGTAAGACTCTGACATAATAAAAAATTGGGTTCCAAAAACTTTAGTCAAATTAATGGAGGATAATGAAATAACTCCTGGCTAGCCAGTTAGGAGTTCCTAGGGTGTGGAAACCAATTACCAATTGTCTTCAGGTTATTCATGTTATTGGAGGATGTATTTGAATGCTAATAACGTGTCAAAGAATTTTGAAAATGACAGTGAAGATTTTTTTTGGAAAGAGAAAATCATTTGGGAAGACATTTTGGCCTTTGATTTAGATATTTGTAGGAAAATGCAATATGCGATGGCTAAATTGACTGATCCTTAAGAACAGATACGTTTTACTTTGTACACATATACACATGTACACATATACACATGTACACTATGTACACTATGTACACTATGTACACATATAGGAAACCAAAACAAGAGTTTTATGAAACAATATGTATTCCAATATTTTCTGTTATATTTTATTTCAATTTCTGGAAAATGTTGTAGTTCGCTAAACTAATTTTATAACATAGTGGTTTACAACTTGCACTTTGAAAAACATTGCACTAAATGACTGTGTATTAAATGATGCTTCAGAAAGGAATACCAGGTTACTCTAGAACCATAGATCAGCACTATTTCACTATTAGCATATCCCATACCACTAGTAATAGATGACTAGTAGGTGCCAGTCCCATTTGGCTGCCTGGGATGGTCTTTAAAAAAGGATTCGTGTGTGTGTGTGTGTGTGTGTGTGTGTGACGTATATATTCATGCACATATTTACTTGCTTACACACAGGAAGGTTACATAAGAAATTAATGATAACATGGATTGCCCAAAGGAAGGAGAACTGGGTATCTGGGCAAGAGTGATAAGACACTTTAAGTGCAGTATACCCTTTTATTTTTCATTCTTGTTAACTTTGAATCCTGTGAACATATTTATTCTAAACATAATAAATTCTGCTTCTACATTATTAGAGAAAGAAAACAGCAGGGTGACTAGTATAGATCAGAGTTTTACAGTAAAGATTACTGTGTAGGCCGGGCACAATGGCTCATGTCTGTAATCCCACCACTTTGGGAGGCTGAGGTGGGTGGATCACTTGAAGTCAGGAGTTCAAGACCACCCTGGCCAACATGGTGAAACCCTGTCTCTACTAAAAATACAAAAATTAGCCGGGTGTGGTGGTGAGTACCTGTAATCTCAGCTACTCAGGAGGCTGAGACAGGATAATCACTTGAACCTGGGAGGTGGAGGTTGCAGTGAGCCAAGATCGTGTCACTTGCACTCCAGCCTGGACTCCCCATTCCTATGCTGGACTCTGCTAATCTACACAGTAATTAGAGTCTCAAATGAAAAAAGATTACTGTGTAGATTAGCAGAGTCCAGCATAGGAGCGGGAAGTTACCCTGCATGCTGTTTACTGCCCCGATCTAGACCAGCTATATTGACAGTACTATGCAATGATGTTTAGGTGACTCATTAAAAAGGGTTACTTTGTGTTTTATGCTCTGCTTATTTATCATAGTGGGGGATATACTATATTCTAGAAAGCTTTTTTCCAGTAGAATATGGTTAATTTTAATGTTTCAGTGCTTTTCATTTTTAATTTCTAAATTTGTTATTTAGAAGTAATTTCAAACTTAAAGAGAAGTTGTATGAATAAGAAAGTTCAAGTAGTACCTGTTTCCATATTCACCTTTTGTCAACATTTTACCACATTTATCTTCTCATTTGATCTACCTACCTGATTTTTTTTCCCTGATCCATTTGAGAGAAATTTATAAATACTATGCCCCTTTCTTCCTAACTACTAAAGAGTATATTTTCTAAAATTAGGGATAGTCTCTTACTTAACTACAGTACGCATATCAGCTTCAATACATTTAATATTCATACCATATTTTATCTACTCTACTGCTAACTCTCCTTTTTTGTCAGTTGACCCAGGAATATGCTTTATAGCAATTTTTTTCCTGCTTTGTGGCACAGGATTTGGACTAGCGTTAGGTATTGCATTTAGTTGTCATCTCTTTAGGTTTTTTTTTGGTTTTTTTTTTTGTTTTTTTTTTTTTTTGAGACAGTCTCTCACATGTCACCCAGGTTGGAGTGCAATGGCACAATGTCGGCTGTCTGCAACCTCTGACTCCTGGGTTCAAGCAATTCTCCTGCCTTAGCCTCCTGAATAGCTGGGAATACAGGTGCGCACCACCATGCCCGGTTAATTTTTGTATTTTTAGTAGACACATGGTTTCACCATGTTGGCCAGGCCTGTCTCCAACTCCTGACCTCAGATGATCTGCCCATCTTGGCCTCCCAAAGTGCTGAGATTACAGGTGTGAGCCACCGCACCCAGCCTCTTTAGCTTCTTTGGCTTTAGCTTCTTTTGATTGGCAACATTTCCACATCCTTTATTTCTTTTTTATAATTCTGGCATTTTTAAAGAATATACCTTTTCCTTTTTAAAAATAGGATGTTAATCCTTTTGATGTTTTCTTATGATTAAATTCAAATTATGCATTCTCAGAATATTATATAGCTGATGTGTCTTTCTCAGGATATAAAATCTGGAGATACACAATGTCCATCTAACATTGGTGATGTTAGAGAGTACTTGGTGAAGGAGTTGCCTAGTTTCTACGGTGTAATATTTTCCCCTTGTAACTAAAAAATAATCCATGGAAAGACATGTTAAAACCATGGAAATATACTAATTCATAAAAATTTTCCCCTAGATTTAGCATTCATGATTGTCCTTGCCTGATCCAGTCTTTACTATGTTGGTTGCAAAATGCTGATTTTTCTGTTCATAGCACTACCTCTGCATTTACCAGTCAACTCTCAGCATTCTGCTCTAAGCAATAACCCTCATTTCTCCTCCTCTTGTTTTTTTTAATATAAACTCATAAATTATCCCTTCTCATGGTTTGTAATTACAGTATAAAGTAGAGGATTTGATTATGGGGTGTGTCATTGATGACATCAGGAGGTTAGTGATCACCTTGAAATTGTGTGCAATCTTCTGTGTTCTGGCATCTTTCTAGGGAGAGTGTTCCTGACTTTCATCAGAATCTCGAAAGGGTTCTGGACTCAAGAGTGGAAAACATGTTGAAGGGCTAGACTTTAAGCTATCTGTAATAGTTATAATATATCTTAATATATTTGTATACCTGTTCCCCTCCTTTTTACCCCGAGTGATAAGTAACTGAAATGTTAGAACCATATTATATGTTCTCTGTAATATATTCCATTTTTGTCTTCTGTTTTTACACCACAACTTATAACAGTACTATATTTTGGTTCCTTTAAATTTTTTCCTAGAATATATTAATAAATGTTTAGATCTTCATTGCCACTGTAGTAACAGTTTATGGTGTATAAACCAGTCTTGTGAAGCAATGAATTACCTTGATTTAATTTGAAATTTTAAAACTAATGTTTTTTACACTATAGTTTTATTAGCTCTCTGGGAGTGAGCTACATGATGTTGTGCACTGAAAATTACCCAAATGTTCTCGCCTTCTCTTTCCTGGATGAGCTTCAGAAGGAGTTCATTACTACTTATAACATGATGAAGACAAATACTGCTGTCAGACCATACTGTTTCATTGAATTTGGTAAGGGCCTGATTTTTTTTTCCTTTTTGTTCTGTCTCCATCCAATCGTAGGCAATTTTAAATATAATATTGGGTGGAGAGGGGACTTCTGCTATCTTGCTATTGATAGAAGAATTTGGTAAATGATCTATAAATTATGGTAACTTTTTACTTAGATGCTTGTTAGAAAAAAATTGTGTTTGAGCTGTGAAGGGGATTGTGAGTATTGGTCGAAAGAATTAATGCCGGAGAATAACTTCTCAGTGAGAGACTTATAAGCCAGAGATTCAGACTTTTGTGTTTATGTAATCTTTTATAGTCTGCTTCATATACAACAGGGGATGGCAAACATTTGCTGGAAAGGACCAGATAGTACATATTTTAGGCTTTAAGGACCATATAGTCGCTGTCACGACTATTCAGCCCTGCCATTGTAGCTTGAAAGCAGCCATAGGCAGTATGTAAATGAATGCAGTTATATTCTAATAAAACTTTACAGAATAGTCAGCAGGCTAGATTTGGCCTGTGGGCAGTTGTTTGCTTAACTTCTGATGTAGAAGGGGAAAATAAAAAAAAACATGTTGTAAATAAAAATAAAATTCCACTTGGAAAATATTTAGGAAATGTCTTATATTACTTTCATTCAATTTATTTTTTAAAACATACATTCTAATGGTGTAAGCAATAAAAAGAAAACATTTATAAAAACGTGCAACATCTATGTGTGTTCTTATGAAATTGCAGCTGGTAAATCTGACAGATTTAATATTTCATGTGATAGGAATCTCTGTAAAAAAACAAGATTTGGCGCAGGGTGTGGTGGCTCATGCCTGTTATCCCAGCACTTTGGGAGACTGAGGCAGTAGAATCACTTGAGGCCAGGAGTTCAAGAACACCCTGGACAACATAGAGAGACCCTGTCTGTACAAAAAAAGAAGAAGAAAAAAAAAAAAGCCGAGCATGGTGGCTCACACCTGTAGCCCTAGCTACTTGGAAGGTTGAGGCAGGAGGATCAGTTGAGCACAGGAGTTCAAGATTACAGTGAGCTATGATTGTAACACTGCACCCTGGTGAAAGAGCAAGACCCTATCTCAAAAAGAAAAAAAAAAATTGAGACCTTGGTTTAAAGCTAAAGCTGTTTTTTGTTTTTATAATTCCTTGAAGTGGATGTAATACACTTAGGTAGGGTTAAATTCTTAGTTTATTTTCAGTTACTGATTTCAAGAGTGTAAAACTGATGACTCCATGATACATTAATCATTAAACACAAGTTTGGAATATTTTATGACAAATTGAACAATTTTGAATAATAAATTAATATTTATTATCCATAAACATCATGTTCCAAAATAATTAATTGACAAGTAACTGCAAGGAAATTTATTTTTTTATTTTATATAGATAACTTCATTCAGAGGACCAAGCAGCGATACAATAATCCCAGGTCTCTTTCAACAAAGATAAATCTTTCTGATATGCAGATGGAAATCAAGCTGAGGCCCCCGTATCAAATTTCCATGTACGAGCTGGGGTCAGCCAATGGAGTCACATCAGCATTTTCTGTTGACTGTAAAGGTGCTGGTAAGATTTCTTCTGGTGAGTTCTGGATCTCTGTTATTTTTTAAAAATCCTTGAGAAGACCTGAGAAACTCCTGAAAATGAATTACTTTATTCTAATATTTTAAATCAAGTACATGAGAGAATATAGAAGTTCAAAGCAATCCTTTCTCTCAGTGGTTTATAAAGTAAGCTACCAGATATGTGACTAATCAGGAAAATACGTTCAAACAGCAACCTCAAAGGATCTCTTTGCTAGAAAAACATTTTTTTAATTTCAAAAATTTTTAAAAATTAATTTTCATGGGTACATAGTCAGTGTGTAATATATGGGATATGTGAGATATTTTGATACAGGCATGCAATGCATAACAATCATTAGAGTAAATGGGGTATTCATCACCTCAAGTATTTATTATTTCTTTGTATTATAAACATATCAATTGTACTCTTATTTTAAAATCTACAATAAATTATTGTTGACTGTAGTTACCCTATTGTGCTATGAAGTACTAAATCTTATTCATTCTAGCTAACCATTATTTTGTTCCCATTAACCATCCCCCTTTCTCCCACCCCCACTACCCTTCCCATCCTCCAGTAACCAACATTTTACTGTGTATCTCCATGAGTTCAGTTGTTTTAAATTTTAGCTCCCACAAATGAGTGAGAATGTGTAAAATTTTCCTTTCTGTGCCTAGCTTATTTCACTTAATAAAATGTCCTCCAGTTCCGTCCATGCTGTCGCAAGTGACAGGCTCTCATTCTTTTTTTATGGTTGAATAATACTCTATTGTGTATGTGTACCACATTTTGTTTATTCATTTGTCTGATGATGGGCACTTAGGTTGCTTCCAAGTCTTACCTGTTGTTAATAGTGCTGCAGTAAACATGAGAATGCAGATATCTCTTTGATACACTGATTTCATTTCTTTTGGATATATACCTAGCAGCAGTGGAATTGCTGGATTATATGATAGTTCTTTCTTTCCTTTTTTTTTTTTTTTTTTTTTGGAGACAGAGTTTGACTCTGTTGCCCAGGCTAAAGTGCAATGGCATGATCTCAGCTCACTGCAACCTCTGCCTCCCTGGTTCAAGCAGTTCTCCTGCCTCAGCCTCCCAAGTAGCTGGGCCTACAGGCGCATGTTACCATGCCCGCCTAATTTTTTGTATTTTTAATAGAAACAGGGTTTCACTGTGTTAGCCAGGATGGTCTTGATTTCCTGACCTTGTGATCTGCCCACCTCGGCCTCCCAAAGTGCTGGGATTACAGGCGTGAGCCACTGTGCCCAGCCTCTTTTTAGTTTTTGAGGAACCTCAAAACTACTACTGTTTTCCACAGTGGTTGTACTAATTTACATCCCCACCAACAGTGTTTCCTTTTCTCCACAACCTCACCAGCATTCATTATTGCCTGTCTTTTGGATAAAATCCATATTAACTGGAGTGAGATGATGCTTCATTGTAGTTTTCATTTGCATTTCTCTGATGACCAGTGATGTTGAGCACCTTTTCATATACCTGTTTACCGTTTGTATATCTCTTTTGAAAAATGTCTGTTCAGATCTTTTGCCCATTTTTTAATTGACTTAATAGATTTTTTTTTCATATACAGTTGTTTGAGATCCTTATATATTCTGGTTATTAATCCCTTGTCAGATGGATATAGGGATTCACATCCCTTGTCAGTTTGTGAATATTTTCTATCATTCTGTGGGTTGTCTCTTCACTTTGTTTCCTTTGCTATGCAGAAGCTTTTTAACTCAATATAATGCAATTTGTCCACTTTTGCCTTGGTTGCCTGTGCTTGTGAGGTATTACTCAAGAGATCTTTGCCTAGATCAGTGTCCTGGAGAGTTTCCCCAATGTTTTCTTTTAGTAGCTTCATAGTTTGAGGTCTTAGATTTAAGTCTAAGTCATTTTGATTTGATCTTTATATTTGGCTAGGAAAACGTTTAAGGTTTTTTTGTAAACATTTTTCTGGAAATGAAAAATAGGTTCTTAGCACTGCATATTTATAGGAATGTAAAGTGCTTTGCATTATGATAAAATGGCTACATTCAAGGCCAGGGTTCTTGATTGTCACAGAAGGTGTAAAGACTTGAGTGAGTGCTCAAATCTCCCATCCCAAAGAAGGAATACGATCTTCAACAATTGTTAAAGGATGTAAACTTATGCTTAAAATGAACACCTCATTATCTTATAAGGTAGCATATGCCATTGTCAGACTATTTGCTTAAAAAATTATTCCAAACCAACGCTTTAGGAAAAAAAAAATCTTCCTTATATAATTGAGCTAAAGTCAGCTTCCCTGTGTCTACCAGTTTGTTCCATGATCTCTTTCTCCTTTCCTTCAGCAGAACCAGAATAACAGTTAAGTCAGCAACTATGTGTCCTTTCCATCCTCTTTGTCTAGTTTACTTCATATAAATATCTCCAGTTCACTAATGAGAATACATGGATACAGGGAGGGGAACATCACACATCACGGCTTGTTATGGGATGGGGGGCTAGGGGAGGGATAGCATTAGGAGAAATACCTGACGTAGATGACGATTTGATGGGTGCAGCAAACCACCATGGCAAGTGTATACCTATGTAACAAACCTACATGTTCTGCACATGTATCTGAGAACTTAAGGTGTATGTGTATATATAAGTATTTTATATATATATAATATATATTTATATATATATAATATATATCTGTATAATATTATATATTTATATATTATATTTATGTAAGTATATATAAATATACATATTATATAAAATACAGTATAATATATACTATATATTTTATATATGATATAAATATATTAAAATATATATATTTAAATAAATATATTAAAATATATATATTTAAATAAATATATAAAAAATATATTTA